>CAUYQG010070115.1:0-19254 GCA_963574415.1 Tarsius wallacei
TGGTGGTGGGTATCTATCTGAGGATGGGGAGACACCTCTTATCAACAAGGGTACCTGAACGAAATATTTTTGTATGCCTAACCCCTAACTGTACCCCACAATAACATAATAAAATAAAATAAAAAATAAAAAATAAAAAAAATAAAAAAATAGACCCAGCTCTCTCAGAACTCATGTGAGGTCACAAAGCGAGAACAGAGAGTAGGCCCTGACAGAGAGGGCACCTGGAACAAAACCTCCCCACAGCTTCTCGGGCTCGTCCCTTCTTTTGTACATTTTCCAGATTCTGTAATTTCAGGAACTCTGTATTCTCTGTTCTTTTTTTTAATCAGTATTTTTTATTATGATATTCTCTGTTCTTAAAAACAAGTAGAGTCAAGATAATTTTTGTTTCAATGACTTTTTTTCTTATCCCAATGGAGAAATTGATGAGAGAAAACAAAATTAAAAAACACAGCAACAATTGTTCATCTACTTTTGGGAACAGGAACTCTAGTCCACCTCACATTTCTGTATTCAACGAAGTGTAAATATTTACCCGGTGTTTTGGCCTAGGTCTCAAAGTCAGTCTTCTGAGGACTTAAGACCACCCTTAATTAAGTCCCACCCTGGGCTTCATCTCAAGTCTACATTCAAGAGTTTCTTTAAGGCTCCAGAGCTTTTCCTACTGAGATTGTCTTAAGTTCTTGTTCCAAATCTGATCTGTAAGTATTAAATTATTTTTCTTCTTATATAATATTACATCCTCTCATTCTCCCCTCAAAAGCTGCCCCCATCACAGCATGACACATACCATTCCAGAAAAAATCCTGAAATCACTATGTGAGACCCACCAGCACATGGCATTTACAGCTAACTAGGTGTGTGGTAGTACATTTGTACATTTTTAGACCTAACTAAATATGTGGGGTGATTAGAGCTTATACACTTAACTAGGTATATACAAGTGACCAGAGCTCACTGAGTTAACCCAGGTGAGTGGACTAACTAGAGCTCATTCAGTTGACCAGAGGTGTAGGGGTGGCCAGAGCTCGCTCAGTTAACCAGGTATGTGGGGTGACCAGAGCTTGTCTTGTTAACTAGGCATGTGAGGTGACCAGAGTTCATTCAGTTAACAAGTTGTGGAGTGGCCAGAGCTTGTCCTGTCAACGAGGTGTGTGGGGGTAACTAGAGCTCATTCAGTTGACCGGATGTGTAGGGGTGGCCAAAGCTCATTCAGTTAACCAGGTATGTGGGGTGACCAGAGCTAGTTCAGTAAACAAGGTGTGTGGAGTAGTCAGAAGTCATTCAGTTAAGCAGGTTTTTGGGGTATCCAGAGTTCATTCAGATAACCAGGTATGGGGTAGCCAGAGTTCATTCAGTTATCAGGAGTGTGGAGTGGCCAGAGCTCATTTAGTTAACCTGGTGTGGGGTGGCCAGAGTTCATTCAGTTAACCAAGTGCATGTGACTAATGCTCATTTAGTTAGCCAGGTATGTGTGGTGGCCAGCATATTTCATATTTCATGCATTCTTTACATTTTGGAATATGCTCCTTGACATTTACAGACATGTTCATGAATGTATTTACCTTAATGACCTAGTTGATTTGTCAATAAAAGGTAATGCTTTCTTCTCTTTCTTAAAGAGAAGTTATGTTTTCAAATATTTTATTAGCTACATTATTAGGATCAAGATAAATCTCTCAAGATTACACCGATAAGTCATTGCAAGGTAGAATTGTTTCTTGATATCTGGGGCCTAGATCTTATGTCTGGGCACATCTTCATTCTACAAGCAAGCCCAGGGCTAAGAGACCAGACACCTGGACTATGGGACTCTGGTCAAAGAGCTTTCTCTCTTAGGACCCCAATTTTCTCACTTGTATATTAAGGTGACCAGACTGAATGATGTCTCTGATTCTTTCTGGCACCTTGTATCAGCCCAAGGCCACGTCACAGGGCTATGTACTGTGAAGGGTTGCTCTAAGGATTGAAAGACTTTGTTTAGAAATAGTGCCGAGGGCCCCTAGGCTTGCACTGTCTTGTGAGCTAAGACAGCTCAAGGCCCTCATGCTAAATGAATTAGAACAGGGGCCAACGAAGACCTGGAGAAATTAAGAAAAGAAGCACCCTCCTTTATTACCCAGACACTAGACTCAAGGAATCTTTTCTTTTTCACAGTGTTTTTTTTTTTAAATCAATATTTTTTTATTTTAAAATTGTGGGGTACAGTTAAGGGTTAGGTATACAAATATGCATCGTTCAGGCACCCTTGTTGATAAGGCATCTTGAAAGGGGGCTGGGAATTTAGAGCTCACCTAGTCAGGTGAGAGGAGGAGAAGGGGAACAGAGTGAGCAGAGGCACAGACATTGGAAGGAACGCCCTCTATTGGGAAGCCACAAGCAGGTTCATCTGACTAGAACAACGTAGATCGTTGAGCTCTTACTCTATGTCAAGCCAGGAGCAATAGGCCAGCGATATTCACATAAAAGAGACATGGTAGGATTTTAAGGGACGTTGATAACAGACATTTACCAAAGGAGCCAATGCATAAATAAACCCCCAAAAAAGTTCTCTGTCTGTAATGGAGATAGCATGTAAATTATTACATAGTTTTAAATGCTCTCCTTTTCTTTTGATAAACATCAATTTACTAACAGGCACAGGTAAATGTTAGGGACACAGAGATGAGAATAAGATGGGGAAAGCTGTGAAAAACAAGACCTCTGGTTTCGGTTAGTGCCCCACTAGGGAGGGTCTATAATACCTAAGGAAGAACAATAGGGAGCTACTGAAGATTTCTGAGCAAAAGAATCACATGAGCAAAGTCATTAAGGCAATTAATCTGTCAGCTACGTCATGGTGGACGGGGAGTTGTGCGGAGACAACGGCAGTATTTCAGAGAAGAGTACAGTGGGTTGAATGCTGGTGTGGTCAGATTTGTCCTCCTAAGCCACCCTGTGATGACAGACTCTGGCCACCACTGCCAGGCTTCAGAGATATCTGAATTCCCAACATTCATCCCCACATTTCACAGGTTCAAAGTTTTTTGACTGTGCTGGATTTGGCCTTTTGTTTTTGCCTTAAAGTGCAATAAATTTTGTTTTCGGGTACTCAAAATACACAATAAAGGCATGTAAACTGACTGCCATGATCCAAGGGAAAAGAAGCCTAGCAAACAGAAATGACGTCATCGTTCATCCTACTGGCATCAGACTACTTCAGGGCTGGATCCCTGAGTGTCTATTTTTTAAACATCGAGTCCCTGAATTAAAGGAGCACACAGTGTGGTCTGTACACCCCCTGGCCAGTGTGCAGTCAGCACACAGCCAGGGGCAGCGTCTGCCAGTCCTGCTCTCATCCCTGTCACAACAAGAGACTGAATGAACGCTGTCATTCTAAAACTCCAAACCCGTTAGGAACTCTCATAATTGCTTGTAGCTCCATTACAGAAAAAACAGTCATTCGTTTTAGGGGTCAAAATCTAAAAAACACACTTTTTTCCCTTTAACATGCATTCACTTTGTCCTTTTGTAAATGAAAAGCTTAATCAATGATCTTTCGTTTATCAGCAAGTAGAGTATTCCTTTCAGGGTGAAATTTTGTTATATTTTTAAATGTTTGCTTTTACGTTGTCAGCTAGGCATATATCTTCCCTAAGAGTCCCCCACTAGCAAATTTGTTTAACTAAAAATCCTCATGCAAAAGCCCCCAGACTTGTGAGATGGGTAGAGCAGACAGTGATTAAGTGTGAGCTGGTACAGCAAGTCTGCCTTCCACGGGATTCGCGGGCACGGCCCTCTCTACACTCATCTGATGCTGGAACTGACGAGTGAGGAGAACATTACCTTTGAGTAGAAACCAGAAAGCAATCCAAAATCAGCAAATAAAGGGAAAACGAGAAAATGGTGTGGTGCTTTGGTGAGATATCTTGTGGCAACTTTCCTTTGCCAGAATGTTAGAGATGGAATTGAGTATGCTGGTTGGGTCTAAGCCATCCCATAATATAGCCAGAAAGAGCATTACTATCGTTTCTTGATTCTCAGATGCCATAAATTGTAAGATGCACCATCTATTTATTAACCACTTTTCAGAAAGAAAAAAATAAGACTCTGTTAAAAGCACTCATCAATTACAAGCTGCATTCAGCTTTCAGATACACTCACAGGTGAAAAAATATGTATCTTAGAATAAAGACATAAAGTATTTTAATTCAAAGGTCATAATCAATTAATCATTTTAAAGGACTTAATCAACATGAGCTCATAGGATTATAGGTCATCATGAACAAACAATGACAGGGCCACATTAGAAAAGGAACGCATAAATATCTGTCAGGTAAGCCAAGGAAAAGAAGAGATTCCAGAGGAAGAAGCTGCAAACATTTTTATCCTGTTTCTTAAAAATATTAAGATTTGCCTCTAGCTTATAACTGACTATTAACAACCATGATTATAAAACATAAAAGCACATACAGGCATTCGACAATTAAAAAGAAACATCTGTCTTCTTCACTGTTCTATCTTCAGCATGTAACTCGTATGAGGTGAAGTGATACATGTTTATATGTTGCATGAAGATATGTTTGTCAAGCAAAGACAAAATCAAGCATGGACGTAATCACCAAGTCTAGTGATTTTGCATCCTACATAGTTTAGGGTTCGTGCCTTCCTACCCCAATCTGGATCATCGGCCTCTTCTCATGGGCAGGACACACCAGCTCCCTCACCCCTACAGTGCTCCCAGTGTCTGCACCAGCCCCTCCTGAGCATGGCCAACCGGGTTCATCTGAAACACGCCTGAGGAGCAGAGGCAAGGTTCTGGTCATTGCACAGTTTTTGAACATCCCATAAATTCCCATAAAAACAGACAGAATCACTTGAACAGCAAGACAAGAAACCCTCAGACAGCATCTTCAATAAAGCTAGGTAACAGCGTAGCCCCACAGATGGCAATGTGTGATGACTGGATGTGCTGAGCCACTGACAGACCCTGGCTCCGGGGTGGGAGCCACGGCTGGGAGAGCAGCGAATGCACAGAAACTCACCAACGACAGCAGCCAACACTGAGTGGGGAAGAGCAGGAGGCATGAGGGGTGTCACACAGGGCTGCGCACCTGGCCTCCTGAGCTCCAACAAGGCCACCAAGAGACTTCCAGGAGCAGAATCACAATCCAGAGGAGAGGGACTTTATAACAGATGGAAAAGGTCAGAATCAAAGCGGAAGAGAATGAAAGCAGATGTTAGAACCTCCTTGGTGCCTGATCCAAACCAACCAATTTGTATATACAGAAATTTGAAATTTGAACTAGATATTTTATAGCAATAGGAAACATTCCTAATTATTTCTCGTTGTGCCAACTGTGGTTATGGTACAGTGGTTTTGAGTTTCTTTTATTTTTTCATTTCTTCTTTTTTATCTTTTTTTTATTTTAAAGATGTGGGATACAAGTCAGAATTGTTTTCCTTTTTTAAAAAGTGTCTTTATCTGATGGAGAGTCGTACCCAAATCATCAAGGATGTCTGAGATTTGCTGCAAAATTGTCTGTGGGGAGAGATGGAGTAGGAAAGGGAAGAAACACAACAGAATTAGCCATGTGGTGATGATTGTTGAAGCTGGCTGTGGGAGCTTGGGGCCCAATTTACTACTTTTTTGTATATCTTCAAAATTTTTCAAACAAAAGGCTTTTTTTAAAAAATCACCATTTCGGCCATGTCATTTATCTACAAAAAACACTTTATTAACTCCCTGAAATTCCCCAAATATTTGACACACTATCAAAGCCGTCCCCAGTCTCACTGCAAGCCACTTCCGGCCTTGCACTGAACCTCTCATGCCAACGCACTGTGCTGCATTTGATGCCTGTGGCCATGCTATTCCTGCCACCTGGAACACCCTCCCAGCTTGAGCCTTTCCTCCATGTCTAGCTCAAGCCTCCAGTCTCCTGAGTGTTAGGTCAAGGAAACAAGCAAATAGGAAAAGAGAGATGGGAGATGGGCAGTTCAGCTGCAACGCAGGTTTATTCCAAAAGGGAGAACCTGCAGAGAGCACTCCAGAAAACTAAAACTCGTTACCACTTACAGGCTAGGACTTGGGGAAAAATTTTTGCAGTTGGCGTTGCTAGGGGGTAACTAGGGTTTGTGGTTAAGTAAGTTGGGAGGAAGCCTTGTGGTTTAGGCTAGGTGTTACATATGGCAGGATTCACTCTGCGGTCGGTGTTCAACTGATAAGTTTTCATCCCAGTTTGTATTAGCAAAACAGTGGGGACCATCTACGATGGTTTTCCTAAGGCTAACATTCCTGCCTTTTGATGATAGATAGATGATAGATTAGATGGATAGATAGATAGATAGACAGATAGATAGATAGATGATGGATAGATAGGAGAGGAGGGCACATAGGTGTGGGAAGAGGGGCATCGTAGGTCATCTGTCTACTTACTGCTGAGGTAAGGCGTTGTATTTGGGGTTAAAGCTGTGTGGTGCACTCCTTGGGGTTGAGGCTTTATACTCACTGGTATTGAAAGTTGTGAACTCTGGATTGGCAAAGCAGGAGGATATGTTGACATATTTTTCTCTGCTAGTTTGAATAAAGGAATTTAGTTGTTGGGAGACAAAATGGGAAATAAGGGTAATAAGGCAAGGTCTAAGCATGAGTAAGAGAAGGACGAACAGTAGAGGTTTGAGAAATGGGGTTATCCAGGGCATCCAAGTAGAGAAGGGTGACCCGGTCTACCATGAGTTGGTAGCCAGTCATTTGAGTCTTGTTGCTTGGTTTTGTAGTCTGTGGGATGCATCCTGAACTATGCTTGATTTATTAATAAAAAGTAACTTTCTGGATATACATATGTATACAGATACCTCCTTTTTTAGCTGTTAGAAGGTTAAGCACTCTTTTACTTTGCAGCACTGTCCCTGCTAGTGAATTCAATTGTAAATGCTTAACCGTGCTAGTAAGAACAGGAGATGAATTATCCTTTTGGATTTAATTGTAGAGGAAAAGATTGAAGCTGATAGAGGGACTTTAATTGTCTGATTGTCAGGTAGAATACTGATATTTGGAGACTGATGTATTAAAGTACAAATGTGTGACCAATTGGCGAGTAGTCAGAGTCAGGAGGAAGAAAATTCCCAGTGTGAAAAGTCAAAACCTGTAGGTAATGGAGGCTAACTATGCACCTTCATCTTTTTTATATTTTTAAATGGATGATTTATCTGGAAATGCAGCTCTGATGAGGGCTTGAAAGCCTATGTTAGCAGGATAGATAGTGAACTCAGATTGGTTATATAAAGATAAGAAGAAATTGGAGTTATTAATAACTATTGGTTGGGAAGTATTGAATTGTGAGAGGTTTAGAAATGTGTAGCCTGGTGTGTTTGTAGGTTTTTTCCCATGGCATTTCCTATGCAACTACATCTGGTAGGCGGTGTTGACAGAGAGACAGCACAGGAATGGCTTGGCAATTTTCTATGGCAATGGATGGAGTACCAGAGAATCATAGAGGTTATGTTTAGGCTTTGAGGTGTCGGGATTGGTGGTTTTGTGAAGGCTGGAGAGTAAGTGTATGTTGGCAAAGGTTAGGGGGAATAATTCATAAAAAGAACTCATGAGAGGGGTTAGGGAATGAGCATGGGAGACCAAAAGGTTGGAGTGGTTAGTAAGGTTTGAGAGGTAATGGTTTTCCAGATTGGAGGTTTAGGGTATTTTGGTAGAAAATGAGTTAGGAAAAGATGTAGTTTTTGAATGTGTTGTCTCAAATAAAAGCGTGAACCTGACTGGGTGAATATTCCTTTGTAGATTCTGAAATGGATTAATAGGTGATTAAGATCACTAAAAGTTTGAAAAAAGGATTTGCTTTAAATGTGAGATGTAAATTTATGTTAGTTTGGGCTTAAGTGTCTAGGTTGGCCGGGATGGCAGTAAACTGCTGGGTTTGGGTTGATAAATTTAGCAGTTAGAGTTAAATGGAAGCTGTGTGTTGTATAAGAATTAGTGTATGAGATGATGAAAGGAGTCTAATTGTTAGAGGAGAACAAAGTAAGTGGGAATGAGATGCATAAGGAGGCTAAGGTTAAAATAAGAGGCTAATGGAGGCAAGGGTTGAGCTTTATGATGTGGTAAATGTTAGGAAGAAGAACCGAGTGATAAGGTTGGGGGAGAAATCATCTAGGTCTCCTTGTAACTAAAGATTAGTAATTGTTGAATGTTATTGGTTTAGTGAGGTAAGGAGATTATTAAGGGGGTAAAAGGCAAGGTTAGAGTGAAGGATCTCTAAGAAATTGTTGAAGGTGGGGTTTATTAACTTAGGGAAGTAGGAAAATTAGGGTATTACCGGGTGGAGGTTTTTGACAAAAATTTCTGATAATACAGGCTAAGATGAATATCATTGCAGTGAATATTGGTAGTATTATTAAAAGAACATCCGTATGTATGGAGTTATTCAGGGCCTTTTTTGGCGTGTGACTTAGGAGATTTTGGAAGTTTGGGAACTTTTGTTAGCCAAAGAGAAGTAAGTCCCGTGGGAAATGAAGTCTATGTAGATGGAGGCATGTGAAATGTAAAATTGGGGGCCCTTTTAAATTTTAAATTGTGTATTTAGTGTGTAAGGCCCATAACTTTGGCTGTTGTGGGTATGGAAAAGGAGACAGTTACGTGTTGTTAGAGGCTAGTTTTCGTGTTTTGGTTGTGAGTATAGTGGTAGTGCCTGAAACTTGGAGGCATGATGGCCAGCATTGGATGACAGAGCTGTGCTGTTATGACGGACATGCTATGGCCTGTGGAGTATTACCATAGGATGGGCATAAAAGTTTAAGGGCAATGTTGTGTTCTGTGTGGACATATAAGGTGAAAGGTTTGGTAGGGTTTGGCAGTCCTACAACTAGGGCCTTTATGAGGGCCTCTTTTAGTTTGTGAAAATGAGAATTGATTGGGTGTGAGGGGTTTAAAGGTTTGTGGATAGGGTCTTGTGAAGCTAAATAAAGAAATTTGGCTAACAGACTAAAATTAGGTATCCATAATTGAAAATGTCTTGTGAAACCTAAGAAAGAAAGGAGATTCCTCTTTGGAGACAGAAACAGGCATGTTTTGAATTAGGGGTTCTGTGTGTGTATGGGAAAGACTTGGGTTATAGGAGTTATAATGACACCAAGATAGTTCGCTTTTGTTTTATCAGTTTGGGCTTTAGTGAGAGAAATTTGATATTCATGTTTTTCCAGAATGTTGAGTAATTGAGAGGTATGTTGAAAGATTATATGAGGGAATGCATAGGAGAAGATTACTAACATAATGCAGAAGGGTAATGAGGATTAAGTTTAAATTAGATAGGTCTTGAGAAAGGGTTTGTCCAAAGAGGTGAGAATTGTCCCTGAAGTCTTGCGGCAGGACGGTCCAGGTTAATTGGGTTGAGTTTTGTAAGCTGGCGTTTACCTAAGTGAAAGTGAAGAGATTTTGGCAGGCTATGTTAAGGGGGGTGGTAAAGAAGATGTTTTTAAGTCTAGAATGGAGAAATGAGTGGTGTTAGGTAGGAAGTGAGAGAGCAGACTGTAGGGGTTTGGAATGATGGGATAAATGACCTATTTGACCATGTGCAGATCTTGGATAAACCAGTATGAATTATCTGGTTTTTGTTGTTGTTGTTGTTGTTGAGTTGGAGTCTCACTCTGTTGCCCAGACTGGAGTGCACTGGCCACTCCTGGTCACTGCAGCCTCGACCTGCTGGGCCCTGGCGAACCTTCCGCCTCAGTCTTCCAAGCAGCTGGAACTACAGCCACGCACTACCACGCCTGGCTAATTTTTTTATTTATTGTAGAGATGAGGTCTCACCAAGTTGCCCATGGGACTGTTGTGAGGAGTTGGTCAGCTCTGGGAGATTTGCCTGGAGCAATTTAGAGTTAATGGGTTTGAGTCCCATTAAGTGAGATGGACTTAAAGGGTATTGCAGTTGGTTAAGGTAGGATGAGGGATTTTGTAGATTGACCCATGAGAGGGGTATGGTGGCATGCAATATTGAGTATGGAAATGTTCCAGACTGTAAGATTTATAAGGGGAAAGAGGGAGGCAAGAGGATACAGAGGATGGGGGGAAGCATCTGGACGGCAAAGTAAAATGAAGGGGGGGTGGAATTGTAAGACGGCAAACTGTATGGAAACCCAAAGCTTTGTTAGGATCCCTTCCTAAGATAGGTGTGGGGCATTGTGGAATAACTAAAAAGGAGTGAGTGAAGGGCGTGTTGAATAGAAAGCAGAGCAGTGGCTCTGTCATTCTAGAAACGAAAGATATTTTATCTACTTTGACAATAGTGATAGAGGAGTTAAGGTGGGGTCCTGCCTATTCTGGCAAGACTGAGTACGAAGTCCCCATGTTCAACAAGAGACAGGCTTACCAGATACTGACAATGTTACCCTAGGTTTTGTAATGGTGCTGATGGTGAGGTCAGTGGGGGCAGCAAACTCTGAGCCCCATCAGTCTTCAGTAGCCAAGCCAAGGAATTCAGCCAGTCTTGACCATGGATGTGGAAACCTGGGAGTGTCAGAAGTGACCACATGGGAGAGAGGGTGTCACTGGTCACAATCGGACTAACAGTGCCCTTTTTCCACAAACAGAACATGGGTTGGGGGCAGCCTAGGATTTGGGCATGCCCTTGCGCAGTGTCCTGGCTGGCCACACTTGGACTATTGTCCTGGTGGTGGACAGGGGTTTGTTGGGGATGGGTAAGGCTTTATTTATTTATTTTTTATTTTTTATTTTTGCAGCCATTGGAACCCTATCAAAGGGTTGCTGCCAGTAGTTGGTGTCTGGTCTGATTTCCTTTTAGTATTTGAGCCTTTCGCTCCTCATCTCTACTGTTAAAAACCTTAAAGGCAGTTTTTATAAGATCCTGACATGAAGTTTGGGGACCATTCTCTAATCTTTGAAGATTTTTACGTATGTCTGGGGTTGATTGAGAGACAAAATGAAGGTGTAAGTAAATTTTACCTTTATTAGAATTTGTGGTAAAAGCAGTATATTTAAGCATGGTCTCTAAGAGGTGGAAGAAGAAAAGGCAGGGTTTTTTCCAGAACCTTGAGTAATTTTTTGATTTTTTCATAATGAACTAGTTTTAGAGCTGCCTTATCCATTCCAGATAATAGGTAAGTTATTATATGACCCCTTTTTTGCCTGTTTGGGGAGTTGATACCAGGTGGGCTTTATGCGGGGCATTGCTGTGGCACCTGTGGGATTATGAGCTGGGTCCTGCTGGGACTAGCAAGGGATTGAGCTGCTGCCCAGATGTGTTCCCTCTCCTCTGGGGGAAGGAAGGCGGAAATAATAACATACAGGCTATTCCAGGTAAGGTCATAGGTCTGGGTGATATGGAGGAATTATTTACGGTAAATAGTAAGGTTGGAGGTAAAGGAGCTTAGGTGTTTTTTAATTTGAGAGAGGTTGTTCGGGGGAAAGGAACGTGAGCCCATACTATGCCCTCTTCCCTGGCCACCTCTTTGACAGGAAGGACGGGAGTGGAACTTTGGGGATTACTGGGGGATGGAGGATGTTGGGTATGAAAGTGAGTGTGAGGGGTAGAGGGAAAAGGAAGGGGGGGTGTGAATAGGGAGGATTTGAAAAGGATTATAGGTTTGATAGAGGGAGGGGTTGGATCAGAGATAGAGGAAACCTTGAGAATAGGGGACCTCAGACCATTTTCCATTGTGTTGAAGTGAATTGTTGAGGCTACGGAGAATTTAGAAGCTAATTTGTTAAGGATACAAAGAATTTGGAAGTTAAAAGTCCCATTTTGGGGCCATTGGGTTCAATTGATATTGGGGTCAAACTGTATTACAGAAGAAAATGAGATACTTTGGCCCTAGAGTAAGGCCTAATTTTTTGAGACATTTGAGAGACATTTCGGTCTTAGAGTAAGACCTAAAGTTTTGAGGTTGTGAAGCCAACACCCGAGAGGATTGTGTCAGGGAGGTTTAGAGGAGGCTTGACCTACACTAGAGAAATTGGAAGGTTGAGTAATTCGATTCCTGGGAATGGGAGGAACCATGGAAGGGCACAGCATCCCCCATGGACTTCAATTTTTCCCAAAGGTTATGGTGGTGGCCGCTTTAAGGACATTCCCTCAAAGAGACAACCAAGATCACCACTTGATGGTGATTTGGAGAAGACCTCTCACCTGGTACCGGTGTTCCTGGCAGTATTTCCATCTTGGATAGAAATACGGGAAGGAGATGGGAGAGGAATCTGGTGGTGGGAAAAGGAAAACTCGCCCATTAATTAATGACCGATATTGAATGAAATGCCCAGCAATGGAGAAGGTCCTGCTGGAGCTGCCTGAGTTGGGGAGAGGGGGAAGAGAAAAAAGGTGAGAGAGGAGAGAGGATGGGGGAGAACGGATGGAGAACTGGTCTAGGCACAGGGACAACTTAGTAGTCGGCCCATGGTGGGATCCTAAACCTCGTTCCCAGGTTTTGGCACCGAATGTTAGGTCAAGAAAATGAGCAAATAGGAAAAGAGAGATGGGAGATGGGCAGCTCAACAGCAACATAGGTTTATTCCAAGGTGGAGAACCTGTGGAAGGCACTACAGAAAATGGAATCCCACTACCACTTACAGCTTAGGGCAGTTATAGGACGTGGGGGAAAATGTATGAGATTGGCATTGCTAGGGGGTAACTACGGTTTGTGGTTAAGTAAATTGGGAGGAAGCCTATGGTTAGACTAGGTGTTACAACAGCAGGATGGACTCTGCAGTCGGCACTCAGCTGATAAGTGTCCATCTCGGTTTGTGTTAGCAAAACGGCAGGGACTATCTATGATGGCTTTCCTGAGGCAAACTCTGAGGAGCCCCTCCCAATCCCTGGCTGGCAACCTGGCCCTCTCTGTGACCCATGGGATGCAGGGTACACTCTTCAACATGAATTCCCGCATCACACCAGCCAACACAAGGACACAGACCTTCTCCTGGTCATTTTCAGATCCTTTGCAGCCAGCAGTGTTCTGAACAAACAGTAGCTATTTGCTTACTGTTTGTTGGACTGAGATTTGTTTTTGTGGGAGTATTTTCCAACAAGTATTTCTAACCCATTTTTCCTCTTAAATGCTCACAACTTGGAGAGAGTAAGTTGGTAAAAATAAAGTCAAAACAGCAACATGTATCAAAAGTCTCAAAACTATTTATCCCTATTTATCCAGTAATTCCACTTCTAGAAATGTATTCAAAGGGAATTAGTGAAACATACCAAGAGATTTATGTAAAAGAATATTTAGTATTTTTCCCCATTCTGTGGGTTGTATATCTGACAAAGGTTGAACATACAGGATCTACAAGGAACTCAAACATGCCAAAAAGAAAAAAACAAACAGCCCCATTAAAAAATGGGCAAAAGACATGAATAGATAAATATCAAAGGAAGATAAACAAGCAGCCAACAGACACATGAAAAAATGCTTAGCCTCACTAATCATCAGAGAAATGCAAATCAAAACCACATTGAGATACCACCTAATTTAATCCCAGTAAGAAAGGCCATAATTAATATAACAAAAAACAACAAATGCTGGTGAGGATGCGGAAAAAAGGGAATGCTTCTACACTGTTGGTGGGAGTGCAAATTAATTCCACCTCTGTGGGAAAAAAGTGTGGTGATTTTTAAAAGAAATAGAAATCGACCTTCCATACAACCTAGCAATCTCCCTATTGGGAATGTACGTAGAGGAACGCAAATCACTCTACAAAAAAGATGCCTGCACACAAGTTTATCGCAGCACTATTCACAATAGCAAAAACATAGAATCAGCCATGCTGCCCATTGAAAGTGGACTGGATAAAAAAAGGTGTATGTACATGATGGAATATTACACAGCCATAAAGAAGGACAAAATTAAGGACTTTGCAGCAACTTGGATGGATTTGGAGTCTATCATGCTCAGTGATTTATCACAGAAACAAAGAACTGAGTACCACATGTTCTCATTCATAAGTGGACCCTGAGGACCTATCATAATACTACAAAAAAGGGGAATGGACACTGCGAGGGGCTGGGGGCAGCAGCACATAACATCAATAAGGGTCACTGACCCTAACCCAGGTGATGTGAGGTCCAGTGGTAGGCCCCAAACTTACCCTGTACTTAAACCATTTATGTACGCAATCCTGCCTTGTACCCCACAACTTTAAAATAAAATAAAATTTCAAAATAAAAAAGGAATATTTAGTAATAAAAGCATTCCAAACTTAAATCTAGAAAAATCATTTATAATCCATCAATAATCGTGTTAATAGACTATTTAGTGACATGGGGGAATATTTAAGATTTATTATAATTTATTATAAAGCAATAACATTAGGTTATGAATCAACATATTCAATATCAACACAATTGAATCCTTTAAAACTTCACCTAGAAAAATACTTGACAAAAGTATACCTAAATAGTCAGAGTTTTATCCTGAGATTGCAGAACTACAGGGCTTTTCTAAATTTAATACATTGTATTTATTTAAAGCAGTTTTAGGTTTACAGATAAATTGAGCTGAAAGCATGGGTTGTTCCCACATAATCCCTTCCCATGTGATTAACTTCACCATTAGTGTGTACATTTCTTTTTTTTTTTTTTTTTTTTTTTGAGTTGGAGTTTCACTCTTGTTGCCCAGGCTGGAGAGCAGTGGCATGCTCACGGCCACCGCAGCCTCAACCTGCTGGGCTTAGGCGATCCTTCCATCTTAACCTTCCAAGTAGCTAGAACTAGAGATGCACGCCATCAGGCCTGGCTACTTTGTGTGATTTGTTGTAGAGATGAGGTCTCACCAAGTTGCCCAGACTGACCCTGAACTCCCGGCCTCAGGCAATCCTCTCACCCTCGGTCTCCCAAAATGCTGGGATGACAGACTGAGCCACCACGCCTGGCCAGTGTGTGCACTTCTTACAGTTGAGGAGCCAGTATTGATAAATTCCTACTAACTAAAGCCCATAGTTTACATTGTCTGCCACTTTGTATTGTACAATTCTGTGGGTTTTGACAAATACACTATGTCATGTATCCACCAGTACAGGATCATACAGAAGACTTCCACTGCTCCAAAACCCTTTGTTCCTCTGCTTCATAGACACTGAACCTCTGATCTTTTCACCGTCTGTGCAGTTTTGCCTTTTCCAGAATGTCATGTAGTTGCACTTACACAGTGTGCGGGCTCTTCATACTTAGAATTGTTGTTGAATGCTCCCCTTTGTCTTTTGGGGGCTGCTCACTCACTGAATAACATCACATTGCATGGAAGTACCAAAGTTGGTTTCTCACTTTATCTACTTAAGGGCATTTTGGTAACTATGCACAAAGCTGTGATAAATACCTATAGACAGATTTTTGTGTCGATGTAAGTTTTTAACTCACTTGGCAAACTCATTTCAATTCAGCATGTTTGCTTTTATAAGAAACAGCCAAACTACCTTCCAAAGTGTCTGTACCATCTTGCATTCCACCAGCAAAGACCGAGAGTTTCTATTGCTCCATCTCCTTGTCAGCATTGGTGTTGGCAGTAAACTGTGTTAGATTTTATCCACTCAAATGGATGTGTGTCATGGTATTGTAATGTTCTAATTTACAATTCCCTAATGGCACATAGTGTCAAGCATCATTCAATGTGCTCATTTGTCATCTCTGTATCTTCTTTGATGAGGTATCATCCGTTCAGATCATTTACCAACTTTTTAATTGGGTTGTTTGTGTTCTTATTGTAGAGTTTTAAGAATGTTTTGCATATTTTGGATTAAAATCCAAAAAGACATTTTAACATATCTGTTACACTTATATGTTATAAATGTGTAAATATAGACAGAAAATATTTTATCTTAGTCTGTGGTTTGTCTTTTCATTCCTTTAACAGAGTCTTTCATGGAGCAGAAGTTTTAGTTTTAACAAAGTCCAACTTTTTTTCATAGATGATGCTGTTGGTGTTTTATCTCAAACTTATTACCAAACCTAATTGCACCTAGATTTTCTCCTATTTTATTTTCTAGAAATTGCTTTACTTTTGTGTTTTACATTTTACATGACTTGTTGTGCATTAATTTTTGTAAATCTCAGTCTAGATTTTTTTTTTTTTTTTTTGCAGGACGATGTTCATTTGTTCCAGCACTATTTGTTGATAAGACCATACTTGCACCACTGAATTTCCTTTGCTCCTTTGTCAAAATCAATTGACTACATACGTATGTGAGCATATTTCTGGATTTTCTCTTCTGTTCCATTGATGTACTTGTGTATTTTCTTACAAAATTACATCGTCTTGATCACTGAGCTTTAGAGTAAGACTTGAAGTCATATATTTCAGTCTTTGTTCTTCATTAATATTGTATTGGCTATTCTGGGTCTTTTGCATGTCCTTTCTTCTGTGCTTAATACCTTTTTAAAGTGTCTCCTGTAGAGCTGGTGTAGAAGCTGCATAATCTCTTAGGGATTGGATGTCTGGGAAGGAGTTTAATTCTCTATCACTGATGAAGCTGAACTTGGCTGGGTAGGAAATTCTTGGTTGAAATTGTTTATCTCTGAGGGCTTTGAATATTGGACTCCAGTCCCTTCTTGCTTGCAGTGTTTCTGCCACTAGGTCTGCTGCTATTCTGATTGGTTGTCCCCATAAGTAGTCTGACCTTTATCTCTTGCTGCTTTTAGGAGTTTTTTCTTTTGTGCCTACTTTGTGTAAGTGAATTACTATGTGTCTAGGTCTAGGGGTTGGTCTTTTCATTCAATGTCTTGCAGGGGTTCTCTGTATCTCTTGTGTTTGGCTTGTGAGATGGGGGAAATTTACTTGGATAATCTCCTGGAATACTTGCTCCAAGGTGTTCTCCATTTCCCTTTCTTCTTCTGGGACACCAATCAGGCATAGGTTCAGCCTCTTGATATAACTGCACATCTCTTATAGGCTTTGTTCTTTTTTTCTGAGTCTTCTTTCTATGTTTTTTACAGATCAGGTTAATTCCATGTTCTGGTCTTCAAGTTCTGAGATTCTTTCATCGGTTAGATTAATTCTGCTTTCCGTGCTTGTCATCTTGTTATTTATTTCCTGGATGAAATTTTTTATGGCCAAAAACTGTTACCAGTTCTTTCAGTGTTGCATCTTGTCCTTCTTGAGTCTTATTTACTCTTTTCATGCATTCCTTCCCTATTCCCTTCATATACTGGGGCCAGTTGTTGGTGACTTCCATTGTTTGGGCTCAGAGGTCTGATTTTTCAGGCATTTTCACTTTGTTACACTTGAAATTACCTGTGGTCTTTCGTTGTTTTTTCCTCATTTGTGACAGATCTCTTCCTTTTCTCTTTAGTTTCATTATTCAGTGGCAGTGGGAGGGCTTTCACTTCTGATGCTTGCTTAGCCCTCTATTCTTCCCTGATCTGGACTCCGGATTTGCTCTATTTTGAAACAGGCCTGTGGGTGGGAACTTTTGCTGTCTCTTGTAGTTTTGAAAGTCAAATAAGGTAGGGGATGGGGAGCTAGGATTCAGAAATTACTTACAAATCACAACGTCCACTGATTGTAGTATGAGACCCACACGTATACACACTCCATGAGACTCACTCCCCACCACCACTCTATATGACAATGCAATGGGTACGTGTGTGTACCCCCTGAATCCAAGATACAGTAACAACAATGAGGAGAACAGAGAAAAATAGAATGAAATAAGATGGACAATAATTTTTTTTAATGGAAAAAACTGAACAATGAAAGCAGAATCCAAAGTAAAAAACAATTGAACATGCACACACAGAGATATATGTACACACTCCAAAACAAACTGGAAGAACAACAAAATTTTTAAAAAACAGGAAAACTAAACATACACACACGCCTAACACAAAATGAATGGAGAAGAAAAAGAGAAAGACTAGGGGACAAAAGGAATTCAGATAGAACTCTCACACATATATTCACACACACCTCAAATTAAAAAGAAATAGAGGGAGAGAGAAGAAAAAAAGAATGAAAACAAACCAACAACAACAAAAAAAGAAAGATGATCACTCATTCACATACACACATAAACAGAAAACAAAAAACAAAGGAAGAAAGAAAAAGAAAAAAAAAGGGATGCAGATCAAACCCTCACATACACATTCACACATGAAGAAAAAATATTTTAAAAATAGTAAAACTAATAAAAAGCCAACAAAAAAAGATTTTAAAAAAAAACTCCTGCTTCTGTGTCAGCTTCTGTCATTGTTCCTCTCATCTGCTTCTCTGCAGAGCTTCCACCTCTTCACTCTTTGTCCCCAGCATCCGAATCAGGGAAGGAGAAGGGGTAGTGGGAGTGGGTGGGACTACAGTCCTCCCTTCCCCTCTCATTTGGTCAAGGGGATTACCTCAGGTAGGGAGGTGCAGGATTGCCTCTTCCTCAGGTATGTACTGGGGGTCAGGGGGTGCCCTAGCCAGGCCTATCCTGAAATGGATTGACATCCAGGTTCTGCCTGGGTTCATTCCTCTCAATTGTGCCCCAGCCATGTAGGTCTGACATCCAGGGGATTGCTGAGGAAGAGGGGTGTTGGGTCAGCCCCAGACTCACCACTGATCTCTTTGGAGTTCTTTCTCCTCCTTTTCTGGCTTCACCCTTTGTCCCGAGGCTGGATCAGGGTGGGGGGTGGGATGCCTGAGACTTAGTATTCGTCAGGTCCCTCTGAAGTTTGTGCTTTCAGGATATTTCCTCTGGGTCACAATCAACCCCTGAGTAGTTGATCTGCTGGTCACAGAAATCAGATCTGTTGCTCCGTAGTGAGCAAGTCAGAGCACTTTCCTTCCCTTTCAAGATAGCGGTGGGGTGCCTCTTTCGTATTCTCCAGTGGAACTCTGCCTCTGGGCTCCCTCTGCAGCCCCTGCTGCCGGTGTCCAGGCAGGCACTGCAGTGGTGAGGCAGAGCCTGGAGCCAGTAGTCTCTCCTGCTGCAGTGGTGAGGCAAAGCCTGGAGCCAGCAGACTCTCCCCACTGCATCTTTGCAGGAAAACTTTTGTCAGTTAAAAAAAAATGATGCTAAGCTTCTGCAACCCAGGAAGCACTAGGGACCAAACTGAGCAGCTGCAGCACCAGCTGCTTCACCAGGAGGGCCCTGACCACTTGCTCACGAGCCCCCACTTAGTTAGTCTCTCTCAGCATCTTCTTCCCAGGGTTTTGTTGTTTTTTTAAATAGCACCTGGCTTCTACATCCTGAAAATTGCTAGGGGCCGAGCACCTGCAGCACCAGCCTCTGCTCCCGGGAAGCCCTGGCTGCTAGCTCCCTAGCCCTCACTCACTCAGCCACTCACA
>CAUYQG010070116.1:0-29561 GCA_963574415.1 Tarsius wallacei
TCCGCCTCAGCCTTCTGAGTAGCCGGAATTACAGGCGCGCTACCATGCCCGACTAATTTTTTTGATTTATTGTAGAGATGAGGTTTCGCCTGCCCAGGCGGGTCTCGAACCCGCGGGCTCAGGCAATCCACTCACCTCAGCTTCCCAAGGCGCGGGATTACAGGCTGAGCCACCTAGCCCGGAGTTGCATTTCACATTTGATAGGAGACACAAAAAGAGCAAGTACTACATACTATGGTCCAGAAAATCTCAAGAAAACTAGGCAATGATACTAAGATTGTAGAACTGCTTGTTGAGAGGTTCTTGATATTGGACAAGTGGCAGTTCAAAATAGACCTGCTTTGTGTATTATACTGGTCTCTCAGGAAAATAAATAGGGGAAGAGTGTTATACTTAAATCTCAGAAATCTCTCTTGCATATTTAATATGAAAAGATATGAGAAATAAAAGATTTGAGAATTTAGGTAATTTGGCTAATGACCCTATATATGGCTTTACAGGTCATTTAGAGGGGGGATTTGATATATTCTCAAGGTTTAATTTGAGGACTCTATTGCTTGTTTAGAAATGAACTACAGTTCTGACAATAACAATTCAAATAGTATCTGCTCAAGTTGCAGAGCTTAAATGTGCAATCTCCAGAGTCTCAAATATTGTTCCATAGCTATAGGCCCATCAAACAAACCAATAAAGTAAATTATCTTCCAACAAAAATGAAAAAAATATAAAACTTAAATAAGTTGAAATGATTATCGTGACATACTTTATACACAACCATAGTATGTCCATGGTGCAGACGTGACTTTATCCTGTACCCAGATGATGACAGTGATGACAGTCCTCTTTTCAGATAAGGCTAATGGATAAGAAAATGGAGACACTGAAAACAGATACCAAACTAAGTTTCTGTTTCTGTGTTAAAAAATGTGGTGACTGGGCACAAATTCCATGACTACACTAAACAATACTGAGAATAAACAAGGTAAATATAGGTACTTGCTCCAGGAAATAAGCATGTGAACAAATAAAGGTTGCTTATATACCAAGACTAACAGCTTACTTATTAAGCCTTACTTTAAGACTCTCATTTCTTTGCACACTCCATTCCAAAGCCATTATGTCATAAACTCTGACAAGTTGGAACCAGTTCTCCTCCATGCAAGACACACCTTAAAATTACTCTTTTCAGATCCTAAAAATATGTAAATATTTCCACCTCCCTGAGTTTCATCTTATGAGGTGCTACTCTGTCAATATTGCATTTTGCCTTATTGTAGTAGGTCTAATAACTTTGCTAAATTAACTAGCTTTTCTGGCTTTTGGGGGAATTGACAGCTGTCACATCGTTTAGATTTTAATATTCGATTAGACAATTACTTTACAAAATAAGTACTTAAACTGTGTTCTCATTGAGTACAGCAGAAAGTACCAAAAAATAATGGCATCTTCAGACAGAGAAACCTATTGAACAATAGCTCTGTGTGAAGGCTAAAAGTATAGTCTCATGTATAAGAGACTAAAAAAATTGACAGCTGGTTTCACTGCTTTTTAATGAATGTGGAAATTATCTAATATGAAAAAATAAAACTCAGGAGGTCATTTCAGTCTAGAGAAGAAAAAAAGTCACTAGGTTTTAAGGAGATCTATTTTAAACATATAAAAAAGGAAAACAGGGACTATGTGGGAAAACTTTGGACTAAACCACTCATGATACACTAAGTAATCTGTTCTGAAGAGGGACTTAAAAATATCCAACCATATAAAAAAGTATTTATTTATCTAATAAATACTTTTAATAACTACTACAGGTTGAGTACAATTCTAGGAATTGGTATACAGCAGTAAATAAAACAACATATTATCTAACTGCATGGGAATTATATTCTAGTGGTGAGAAGGTAATCTTAAAAAAATAAGAACTGTATACATAAGTATAAAATTACAATTTGTGGTAAGTACCTTGAGGTAAAGAAAGCATAGTGAAAGTTACTCAAAACAGAGTCAGACACCAGGAGACTTCCATAAAGCAGCTTTCTAGAAGGCCAAGCATAAGATTAAATTGGGATGTAGGGTTTTTTTGCTGCTGTTTCATTTTTCTTTTCCTAACTTGACTTGAAGGACTAGGGTACATTTTTCAAGCAAGTTGGGGATGTGCAATTTTCCCAAGAATGGAGAAAGAAAATGAAAGCAAAAGTGAATTTTCAGTTGGCTTAGATAATGGGGAATATTAGACAATAGAAAAAAATATGTTTCCTCAGTGTTGATTCCAATGATGGTATAGATTTGAGGAGAAAGGATTGAGACCAGGTAAATTGGTCACCTCTAAAAATTCTACTTTCATACAGTATTTCCAAAGTTTTTATACAAAGTTACTCTGAAAGAAATTAGCATTAGAGTCTATCAGGAAACCATAAAAGGAACCAAAGTTATTGGTATAACAATCTAACTTCTCAATTTAACTATACATTAACAGTAAATGCATTGTGCATTGCTTACCTAGACTATCTAAAATATAACTTGTTCTGTATTAATAAATTTATACACCTTAACTCCAAAAAAATGCATAAATGGAAGAAGGCATTTTAGCATGAAGCACACACGTTTGCAAATCTGCCCAATTATTTTAAAACAGTTTAATTTTGAAAAAGTAGAATATATATGCATAAAAAATGGCATAAGCTTTATACAATTTTTAGTAACACCCACAATTCCATTTATAGAAGTCAATAGCTAAGCAATCGTGTAAGTAGGTTTTGAAATCAGGTGTTTTTTTTGTTTGTTTTTTAATACGGAGTCTACAATTTCTTTTCTTGAATACAGGGTCTACAATTTCTTTTCTTGGCCACTTGTGCTCTCAGAGGGACCTTGAAGTTCATATTTCTCAACAATTTCTAAGTATTTCTGAATAAGATATTAAAAGTGCAAAAAATCAGACCCAAGCTATCATACCATTCTGCAGACGAATAGCCGATCAAAACATATGGGTTTTCAGTATCATGTCAGCAAAAATGTAAATTTTGAGAACATATTATGTCGATTTGCGAATTTAGAGCAGAAAGGCATTTTCATGTATTGTTGATAGAAGTGAGAATTCATAAAATCCCTATTGAGGTGAAGTTGGCAAAATCTATAAAAATTATACTTTGATCCAACAATTTTACCTTTGAGCTTGAAGTGCCCCTTTTCTTCTGAGAAAGAAGCCCTTTTGTGATACTCTGCTCAGCTCTTACAAGCCATCTCTACGTTTTCACCAACTGCTTAGTCACGGGCTCAGATCCCTTTTGAATTATATACTTAAGGTTTTTGACTTTCATTATTGCCTGGAAAACCTGGCCAGTCTGCCCAGTTTGCTTGATGAGACTCCTTTAAGTATAAGCACTAGCCTGAAGTCTGAATTTATCATGACCTTTTTACAATGAGCAGTAGCAGTAAGTTATTTCTACTCAGTGGCCAGACTTATATCTTTGCCTACCTCTCCATTCTCTTTGTTCAGAGTGCTGTTGGGAGGTCTTAGCATGCCTTCTAATTTAGCTTACCCAATATATGATACCTTAAAAAATGAATGATATTATACCCTATAATGCATGGTACAGCATAAGCCAAGGAAATGAATATTTTTGAAATATTTTCTACAAGCTAAGTCCTGTACTAGCAACGTTTATAAATACTGTTTGATTCTATCTTTATTGCAGACCTGTGATGTAGATGTTATTTTCATTTTTTTTTTTTCTGTTGAGTAAACCAAGAACCAGAGAAGGTACCTTTCTTAAGGTCATATGCTTAAGATTACACTGTGATTATAGTCAGCTCTCTTGACTTTCAGTGTAGTGCCATTTTTAATTAAACTTCGTGGCCTCTAAACTACCTCCTTGTTAATCAGAAAGAGGTATTCAATCAAAAGTCCGTTTCTATTTCAGCAGCTTCAGTGAACATAGAATTAATACATTTCCATATGACTATTTCGTAACTCCCGGATACCATATAAATTAGTTGTCAAATGGCTTCAACATCTTCTAAATATTCCTCTATATTTTGTTACATTAGCCCTTTTTGTTTGTTTTGTTTTTGTTTCCTACCATATCAAATCTAGATCAAAGTCAAAACATGGTATTTTCTTCATTTATGGAACATCCTAGATTATTTTTCTTTGTAAATCAGTTATGTGCTATGCCTTTTCTAGGTCTGAAACACAGCCAATCTGTATTTTGGCAGCAGGTAAGTCACTACAAATGGAACTTGCCATCTGTTTGATAGCTGATTTGAAGCTTTGTTTGTCAAAAAAGAAATTTGATCTGTATTGATAATAACAGATTTATATGACCAATTTTAATGTTCACAAGCTTAGAGAATATAACTAAAATGACTTTGCTCTTCATCTTAGACTTTTAAATTTAGATTTCTCCTATCTCTTAATACAATTTCAGTTGATATGGTTTATTCCATCAAGTATGAATACTTGGTTTGGGGCACTTTCAATTCAGATGTCCCATTTCTGCCTTAAATTTACTCATTAGTGTAAAAGCTACTTTTCACTTATACAGGAAGATCAAAATTTCCTCCTTTGGTTATTTTAGTCTTTATTAGTTTCATTAAACAGAAATTCATTGGGTTGTAATGTTACATGAAAGTGGCACGGTCTCTGCCATGGTAAGGCTTACGTTTTAGTGCTGGGAGGGAGTAAGGAGGGAGAAAGACAAAGGAGCATATAATGAAAAAATAATTTTTATACTTTAAAACATTTTTAAAGAAAAACATGGGGCAAATGTGATAAAGTGATGCTCGTGTAGGTGTGTCTCTGTGTGTGAATGAAAGTTGGAGAAGGAGAACTGTTGTACACAGAGATGATCAGAGGAGCATTTTTGAGAAAATTTCATTAGAGCTTAGATTTTAAGAAGAATTAAAGGTTAACAATTAGCAGAGAAGAAAATTCAAGGGACAAAAAAAAAAGAGACTTAGTACAAAGGCTAGAAAGAGCCAGGTGAGAGATGATGATAGCCTAGTATAAGCAGAGGACAAATTAAAAATGTAATTTGAGCCGGACTCGGTGGCTCATCCTGTAATCCCGTGCTTTGGGAGGCCTGCGGGTTCGAGACTCACCCGGGCAACTTGGCGAGACCTCGTCTCTACAATAAATCAAAAATTAGCCGGGCGTGGTAGCGCGTGCCTGTAGTTCCAGCTACTTGGAAGGCTGAGGCGGAAGGATCCCCGGAGCCCAGCAGGTCTGTGCGACAGAGTGAGACTTCAACTCAAAAAAAAAAAAAAAAAATGTAATTTGAAAATAGGATTTTCATAATTTGAGGAAGATCTGGATATGGAGATGGGAGCAATGATGATTCAAGGATGTTCCGAATTGGTGGTAATGACCAGTATCAGGTAGAGTAAATGCTGCATTCACAAATAAATACTGAAACCACATAGTTTCAAAGTATAAAGTGTATTTCTTACTCATACTACATGTCCATTTATGGGTTGACAGGGGGATTCTGCTCATCAAGATCACTCAGAGATTTGGGCTGATAGAGCGGCCATCCTCCTGAACCCTAAAGACCATGGTTCTAAAGAAAAAAAGAGCTCTTCAGTGTCTCACATCACCTGCCAAATACTGTAGCCTGGAGGTGACTTACATCATTTCCACACATAACTCATTGGCCAAAACTAACTATATAGTGCAATCAAACAAAAGAGTGTCAGAAAATTCAACCCTATGCATGCTTAGAATGCAGGGAGTTGGAAAATATTTAATGACTATATCAATGATGAATGCCATGTTCCTCTTTTTTTGGTAAGATCTTATTTTTATTTTTAAGAAAAACTTGAAAATTTTGCTGAAAACTATGGCCACACTGTTCAAATGACATGAGTACCTTAGGCATTGAGTTCCTGGACTATAAATAATTTTAAATAATTTTATGTCCAGGAGGTTCACTTGTTAGGACAACCACTTTATGATGATGTCTTCAAGACATGCCATAGACCTACTTTAGACACCACCATTTATATTCAGATTATTGTCTGTGCTGTTATCTGTATTATTGCAGACATGATGAAGAATAAAAGATAGATCTTGGCATTTGTGGTCCTAACACTTTGTAAAGTATAAAAATTGTCTTTTCCAATTTATCTGCACTTCTGAGTCCATTTTCATAGAACTCAAATCCTTTAAAATATTACATTTCAGGGAGATCATCTCTGTAGCATAATGGACTGTAACTGTCTCAAGACAGAAGCTGGATTCATCTTGTTCATCACTATATTCACTTACATATAGAACAACACCTAGCACAAAGTAGCATATGGCTGTAGTAAATATCAATAGGAGCATTTTAATGTGCATCATATGCATACAATACACAATATATACAATGTACAATGTATACCCATGTAGAATGTGATGCTAACATTCCAAGATACAGACTATATTTGCAATGTTTCATGTAAAATGTAATGGTATACAAACTTGTATGTGAAATGCACAGCATATTTTTATATACATATTTTGAGTGCCTACCGTACTCTAGACATGATGTTAAGTGATTTAGCTTCATCATATTTGCTCCTTACAACAATGATATGTTTTGAGTATTTTATTTCCATTTTACAGAAGAGAAATCTAAAGTTTAAGCCTACTTCTGGCATGAAGGGATGAATGTTATGGCATAGTTCTTGGACTTTATCCCAATGTTGCACTTTGTGTGTTGCATGTCCATCAGTGGTGTTCTATTAGCAGCCAGTGGACAAAACACTTCCTGGATTATCAATTTTACTTAAAATATGTCTTATTAATAGATATAGTATTGTATAAAATATAAAATATTTACATTTTCAAAAGAAAATAAGGAACTTTAACGAAATAGTTAAAACTTTAAAGAAGATTAAAGTCTACTATTTGTTATGTCAATTGCTCGTATCATTACTATAACACATGTAAATCAGGTAGGCATTTAATTCAGTTATGTTAAAGAAAAAGTAAAATACCAGGGGATTATATAAAGCAGAGGCAGGGGTTTTACTTATCACGTGATGAGAAATCTAGAGTGAGTCAGGTAGTGTAGTGCTGGCATGAGGCTCTGTGATATCACCAGGACCCCAACTCCTTTCACCACTGTACACAGTCGTCCCATCCTTTGTTTATAACCTTCTTATGCTTTGTAACTTCGTGGTCAAAACACAATTCTTATTGTGCTTCATCAATCTATGTCCCAGAAACAAAGGAAACTGAAAAAAAAAAAAAAAAGTCTAAGGGGTAATCTAGGCAAATTCGGCCCATTTTAGGCGATTTCATAGAAGCATCAGCCAAAAACTTTTTTAAAAACTTATTTGTCATCATTGTTTCACGTGGGAAAACTTAGCTCCAAGGAAAGTTGGAGAAACTACGTTTTTAGCTGAGAAGTTGACACCTTTGATAAAACTTGGATTGTGTTAGGAAATAAGTGAGAACTAGATACACTGAGTAGGTAACAGTTACCCACCAACATAATAATCTGAATGTAATTGATGATTAGGATGTGTCTCCATCATGCCTATAGACACGCCATTGGTCATTGCAGATCGGCTACCCTAAGAATTAAGTGACCTGGAAATGAAGTGGGTTTTAGTTTAAAGGTATGATAAGGATTGCTCTAATTCTTAGCAATGTATGCCACTTGGGTGTCCCTTGCCCTTACAGTATCTGTTGACTGCTGCTTTAACTTGCAAGTAGATCATTGATTTATTCCTCTATAACCTGAACTGAGGCTACATATGTCTGGAATCACTACAGATATTTAAGCTGGGAATTCTCCATTTCTCTGCTGACCCTGTGAATGTGCTCTGTTGTTGGAGCATTTACAGTGAAAGTTATTCTCTTAATTTCTGAGAATTTGGACGAAATAATTTAACTGTTGAATGGTTTTACCTGGACCATGAAAATATCAAATGCAATTTAGTCAAGAGAACTCTACTATAGGCAAATGGCATTAGAGGAAGCTCAAATTGGCTTAATTTTGCTGCTCTGAGAGGCAAATAATAGTGGCTTGAATGCTACTCCTCCTGCCCCGTCCCCTCCCGACCCGAAAATTAAAATCTCTGAACCAAGGCTGATGGGACTGTCCTGTCCCCCGGCGCTTTTAAAAATTATTATTACTTATTCATACTGTGATCATACGTGAACCCTGAACCAGGCCCTGCTGGTAACAGGGAAGAACAACACCTTGCTTTTGAAATGCTCTTGTTTACTGGAAAATACACGAGATACTTCTCAGTATATATATCCCAAGCTTCAAAGACTCAGCACCAAACTCCGTGATGTTTTCAAGCCTAGCTATTTTAAGGGAAAACAAAGTTCACTTTTCACAGTGGATGCAGAGTTCAGTTATATCCTATAATCTAGTGTTTTCAATGTACCCAAATCCCACCAGAAAACGTAGAATTTGAAGGGCACAGGAAACATGCACAGTCAAAAGTCTTTAGATAAAATCCATTATGAAGCTGAGAACTCCATAATTAACAATGTAATATTTCATCTTTCATAGAAACACAGATAATTAAAATGGACCTACCACTAACAACTCAAAGGAACAAACAAGGCAAAGATAGCCTCACAGTGCCCCCTAGCAAACATAACAAAATTCCTCTCTACAACATTGCTGCTTTGTTATCATAAATCTGGCTCAAATATTCTCAAGCCACAGTTCAGACATATTTTTGGTCCTCATCACTATTGAAACAATTTGATAAATTATTGAATGATACGGCCTTATCCACTTACTATTATACCAATCAACCAGAATAATATTCTTTGATTGCAATCTGCCATTATTCACTTATATGACTGACTTCTTTCTTATCCCTATCTTTCTTTCCTTCCTTTCTCGTTTCTTCCTTTTCAAAAAAATTTACATAGCCTGTAATCTTGAAACTAAAAGTAATAAAAGTGGGAAAAAAGCTAATAATAAGATTCAAAGCTGTTTTCTCTCTCCTGGAAATTCATGTGTTAACCTAAATCATCACTCAGTCCTGCCAAGCAGACTATTTTTATATAAGACTAGATGAATTTTACCGTCTATTTATCTTACACTTTTTAATTAAATGGCCTCTACCTTGTGTCCTGTCCCTAGTCCACCATCTTATATAATGTTTCTTTTCACATTTTTCTTTTGATTAAGAATGAAAAATTGTTTCAGGGAATGAAGTGGAAATATGTGAAAATCACAACACAGCATAGCAATTTTATTTTTCAACTCGGATATGTCCTAAGCTTTTCATACAGGTCAGCTGAGCTTTTAAATGCTGTGAGTGATTATTAATTCCAGTCGGTTTTCCCTGCAAAGCTGAAGGTGATGAGAGAGGGAGACATTTTGTGACAACCAGAAGATTGATAGAGGCATAAAACAATAATGTTCAATTCTGAGTAAGTCAACAGAAATGTTAAAAATTAGCTAACTCTTCCAGGTGTTACAAAAATTGTAGAGTGGAAATAATAGGTAGATGACATTTGATTAAATATTTAATTAGGCTAAATATACACCAACTTCCTCATTTTAAATGCGCTCTGTAGAATTGTGTTCACCAATATGAAGTCAAGAAACAATTTTAACAACACTTTATTTTGATGATATTTAATTGCTGACTTGGTCAGACCAAGCATGTCATCCAATATTACCTTCAAACCAAGTCACATTTCATATTGCTATTCCAGTTATTAGGCCCAGTTTTGAAGATGGAGTGGTGCTTAGTATACAAATTTCCCCTGCTTATTCAGAATGTTGACTTGTTAACATTTTGCCTTCTAGATTAATTTAAATGGCTTTGGAGAAGTTTACCCATTGGCACTCAGGGACCAACATAATTGCATTAGAGTCTACTCTTGTCAACGCTGATGTTCAAGAAGAAAATACAAATAGCAATGATGCTTTTCTGGACAATGTCAGCTCTAGGAGAACAGGGGAACACCCAGGATTAGATGGTGAAGCTTAGTGCATTTGGGATATAGCAAGCTCCTGAGGGAGTCCCAGCACCTTGTCCAAGCAGGTTTTGATGCAGAAAATTTATTCACACAAATGAATTAATATCACCATTTCCATTTCCACTGACTCAGTGAGCTAAAGAATTCTGCAATCCCAAATCACTAAAAAATGGTAAAAAGAAATGCATGGGTGAAAAAGGCATTTTAAAAGGTTTCAAAATAAGAACTTTAAACTCTTGCATATACATTTGAAAGCACATTCATTCCAGGTACAGAAAGTTGCCACCGTGGGACTCATAGCTTCCCTTCCTATATGTCACAACCTGTTATATTTTACTGGTAATACATTTATTATTTCGGCTTGGCCTTGAGTCTTCCAAGACAGGATCTGAATTGTAGTCAAATTTGTATAGAAAGCATAGTTCTTGGCACGATGTAATTGACACACCATTATTTCATGAATTGGATTAAATTGGATTAAGTTAATGCCAGTAAATGTTGCTATCCAATCAGCCATTAAAGACTGGGGGCTTGTAGCAGGCAACACAATGACACTAGCTAGCCCTGACTAGGTATTCTTTTAAAAAGTTAGTTTGGTGGTTTTTATTAAAGCTGATATTGGAATTTTATAAGCATATTAACACACAGTTAACTGATTCCACATTTCTCCTCAACCACAAAGGGAACTGGGTACACAATAATCTTCAACATCCAAGTATCCTCTCTTAAATATAGCATGAAATAAGCTATCCCTACAGAGACCACTTGTGAATGTACTTTGTTTGAAAAGCACATCTGTCTTGCAAAATCAGTGTTACAGGTGCTATATTTCAGAGAGCAATTGACCTCTAAATATTTCCAGAGCACCTGACGCTCAGCAAGTGCTTTTCTTGGCATGTGGTGCACTAAAATAAAAAAAAAAAATCATAATTGCAAGGTCAAATCATAATCAAACAAACAGGAATGCTAACACAAAGTAACCAAATAAAGCCACTTAAAAGAATTAAGAAGAAATCTTGTGAGGTAGGTGAAGTGGTCTGTGTCATGATTAAGAGGTGAGTTCAAAGCTGGACCCCTGAATCAGGAGAGAGAGGATTTAAATTAGGCTCTTTGTGTACTGATGTGGGGGGCCTCACCCCTGTGGCTGCTACTCTGAACAATATGCCGGAAATAGGCTTGAAGGGACCTAAGCAAGTCATGAACTACTTACAGTGAGAACAAAGAGAAAGAAACTAGAAATGATGTGAAATGCTGTCAGGGTAACTGGTAAAACCTTAAAAGGGAAGAGCCACTGCACAATGTCATGACACAGAGAGATGGTTTCCTCTGATAATGCATTTCTCAAAAGGAAACAATGCTATGGAGCGGAACACAGTTCATCCATAAGCCCTAGTGATCAAAAGCATCAACAGTAATCCTTGGAGTATACAAAGGTTATGTGATTCTTATCACATTGTCTGCCCCCTACTCATTCTCCCACTGTGTATCACACACACACACACACACACACACACACACACTCCTTCTCTCAGGGCTAGTTTGATATTACAAATTGAAATACATAATGTTTGGATTATAATCAGTTTAGTTAAGCTTGTTTACCAATCCAACTAATATCTTTAGCAAATTCTTCAAAATCTGGACAACAATCAATCCCCTGGATGGGTGCTATACATTCAAACCCCATACCAAATTCTTACCCACCTCCTAATGATATAACAAAATTTTCCCACTTTAAAAATTTTGTTTACAAGAAATAAAGATATGAAGCAGGATCGTTTTCTTGAGCACATATGGAATATTTTGTCTCAAAACCATGAGGAGCATAAAAATGATCTACTGTTATGTTAGTAGATGAAAACATTGCTCCCAGGGTACTTATTTATTTCTAAAATTGTTTTTTATTTTATATTAAAGTAATAAATGCACATAATTTTAAAGCATGTATTTTCCAAAAGTTTATAACATAAATAGTACTTTCCTTTACTTTTTATTCTATTACTCAAACTTATCCCCAAAAGGTTTTAATTCTTTGGGCTTTTTCTATTTAAATCTATCTCAATATTTAAAAATAATTGGCCATACTATTGGCTAATAATTACTATTTCTTCAATCATTAATTTTGGATATAAGTTTATTTTTATTACAGTAATTAAATTCTCTCTGCACCCAGTCAGAAACACACACATACACATGCGTGCGCGCACACACACACACACACACACACACACACACACACAAACTTTCTTTCCTATCACATCCTCCCAATGTAGTTATAAGTTATTTTCTTAGCTAAAAATCAGAGTTTACTTTATTTAATATGACTTTGTAATAGATACCATAATTGTACTTACTTTGTTGTACATTTTCCCCTATGAAATTAATAAATGCCTCGTTTCTCTTATTTTCCCCATTTTCTTTGGAGTCATTACTGCATTTCACAAATGTTCCAACAGATCTTTTAGTAAATATAAATTTACTAATTTGTCAATTAGTATATTTTCCACTTAACCAGATAGAATCTTTTTTTGTTGGGGGTGGGGATCATGACTGCTGCAGAAGGACTTCACTTTGCAGCTCTTCATCCTTCTACTCAGGTCTGCACCAACTACTTTCTAGGCATCCTGCATCCTGTATAGTAGTCAGATAGTATTCCACTGCTCTATTACTTTGGATCCTTCTTTTTACTAGATCTCACGACCTTCTCATTTTCAGTTTTCTCCTTGTTTTCTTGAAGCATATCCTATAGCAGCTTCCTAAAAGGAAGGTCAAGGGAGATAAATTTTATGAACTTGTACACCTAAAGATGAAGTTATTTTCATGTTGTACATAATAGATAATTTGCCTGAGTATAGAACTCTGGGTTGAAAATATTTTCAGATATATTTTTTTTAAAGTTGCTTTCCTTATCTTATAACATCCAGTATTTTTATTAGAAAATCTGCAAACAGTTGGATTCTACTCCATTATATTTGGTCAAATTTTTGTTTCTGATAATGATTGCTTTTCTCATATTAGAAGTATATAGGATTATCTCTTTTTCTTAAATGTTTTTGGATTTCCTGATAGATATAATTTTTTTTTCCTTAATAAAGATGTGGGGTACAATTCAGGGTTAGGTATACAAACGTTGATTATGCAGATACCCTTGTTGATGAGGTATGCCACTCCCTCCCCTAGCAGTTTCCCTTAACTGCCAGTCCCGCCCCCCACCCCCACCTGGACAGTTTCCCACTACTACCAATCACTTTCTTATGGTATTATAATTGTTCCAGGTCCACTTATGAGTGAGAACATACGGAACTCTGTTCTTTGTTTCTGTGATAGATCGCTGAGTATGATCAACTCTAAATTCATCCAAGTTGCTGCAAAGTCCATATGTTTGTCCTTCTTTATGGCTGCATAATATTGCACTGTGTATATGTACCACATTTTTTTATCCAGTCCAGCTTCAAAGGGCAACATGGTTGGTTCTGTGTTTTTGCTATTGTGAACAGAGCTGCAGAAAACATACATGTGCAGGTATCTTTTTTGTAGAATGATTTTTGAGTTCCTCCAGGTATAGTCCCAATAGGGGAATTGCTGGGTCATATGGAAGATCAATTTCTAGTTCTTTCAGAAACCACCACACTGTCTTCCAAAGAGGTTGCACTAGTTTGCATTCCTACCAGCAATGTAGAAGGCTCCTTTTTCTCTGCATCCTTGCCAGCATCTGTTGTTGTTTGTTTTATTAATGATGGCCATTCTTACTGGGGTTAGGTGGTATCTCAGCGTGGTTTTGATTTGCATCTCCCTGATGATTAGTGAGGTTGAACACTTCTTCATGTGTCTGTTGGCTGTCTGTATATCTTCTTTTGAGAAGTGTCTATTCATGTCTTTTGCCCACTTTTTAAAGGGGTTGTTTGTTTTTCTCCTTTTGGCACATTTGAGTTGCTTGGAGATCCTAGATGTCAGGCCTTTGTGAGATATACAATTGGCAAATATTTTTTCCCATTCTGTGGGTTGTCTCCCTGCTCTCTTGATGGTTTCTTTTGCTTTGCAGAAGCTCGTTAATTTGATGAGGTCCCACTTGTCTATCTTATTTCTTAAGGTATTGGCCTTTAGGGTTCTGAATAGGAATTGGTTCCCAGTTCCAATTTCCATTTGGATGTCTCCTGCTTTTTCTAAAATTCTTATAGCTTGAGGTTTTATGTTTAGGTCTTTGATCCATTTAGAGTTAATTTTTGTGTATGGTGATAGGTCCCTGTTTCAATCTTCTGCATGTGGTCAGCCAGTTTTCCCAGCACCATTTAGTGAATAGGTTCTTCTCTCCCCAGTAGTGGTTGTTGGAGGCTTTGTCAAAGATGATTTGGTTGAGGAATTGAGGCTTTGTTTCCGGAATCTCTATCCTGTTCCATTGGTCTATGTGCCTGTTCTTGAACCAATACCAGGCTGGTTTGATTACTGTAGCCTTATAGTAAAGTTTGAAGTCTGGAAGTGTGATCCCTCCTGCTTTGTTTCTTTTGCTAAGGATTGTTTTGGTTATTTGTGGTCGTTTATGTTTCCATGTGAATTTCTATATTGTCATTTCCAAGTCTGAGAAGAATGATGTTGGTAACTTAATAATGGGTAGGTATTGCATTGAGTCTGTAGATTGCCTTTGGTAGGATGGACATCTTAACAAGGTTGATTCTTCCTATCCATGAGCATGGAATATTTTTCCATTTGTTTGTGTCTTCTTGGATTTCTTTGAGCAGTGTTTTGTAATTCTCATTGTAAAGGCCTTTCACTTCTCTGGTTAGGAAGATGCTGAGGTATTTCATTTTTTTGGTGGATTTCCACATTTCTACGCTGAGTATGTATTGTTTTATAAATAGGGTGAAGTTGCAACTGCTTCTGATGACAAAGAATAGGTAGCAAGCAAACTCTGCTTCCATTTAAGAGCTCCTCTTCGCTCCCTTAACAAGCAAAGGGTATTCTACAGCATTTTTTCCTTTAGATCCTCATAAAAAAGGACGTTTTCCATTTCTGTCTGGGGAGTACTTGTTTCCTCTCGCCTGCTCTGCAATTGACGAAATCTGAGAGGTGGAATTGGGGCGGGATGGAGAGAGCCTGGGGTCGGGGCGCAGGATCGACTACCGCTGACCCTGGCGCCTCCTTATTGGCCTGCAGGCTCCGGGACCTCGTCCAATCGCCCGTGGCCGGGTCGTCATGGCGACGGGGCACGCTAACGCAGGCGGTTTCGGAGGGAGACCTGCTAGCTGGACCGCAGGGCCCAATGGCGCAGAACCTGTACGGCCCACGCGTCCGGATGGGCAACTGGAATGAGGACGTCTACCTGGAAGAGGTACAGAGGGCATTACTGACGTTACACTCACCGCCTTGCGTTCTCTTCTGTTGGTCTTAACAAGGCCCTGGGCGTTCGCCTATGGATCTAGTTGGGAGAGGGGTGGTCTTTCCAGTGTCAATCATCATCCACTCCAGGGAAGCCTCAATAGTGAGAGATGGCCTCTAAATGTTATTCATCATTGTGTCTGGCTAGAGTAACTACAGATAATGTTTCTCTCTCTCTCTCTCTCTCTCTCTCTCTCTCTCTCTCTCTCTTTCTTGCCTTTCTCATTTTTCCTGAACATTAAAGTAATGCTAAAAACATTTTCACCATTCCCATTATGCCCACGTTTCTCTCTGTATTCAAAGTTTGCTTTTTCAGCTTGAGGTGCTTCTGACCTAGAAGCTAACAATATTTGTATTATTCAGGACCATTACTGACACTTTGAATTTCACTTTTCTCTTTCACTAGGAGCTCATGAAAGACTTCTTAGAGAAGAGAGATAAGGGAATACTTCTCATACAGAGAAATAGAAGACTAAAAAAGAATCTTCTGAGACCGGTAACTTTACATTTCAACATTCTTTTAAAAATTCTTTTTTTCCCCTACATCATGATCAAGTAGATTTTATGTTTTTAAAATTCTGTTGAATTGTGGGTATATGTTAAGCAAGAAAAAAATTCCATAAATGATTTATCATTTGAAAAATAACCATTAAAACTATCTGAACGCCACAGTGTTTTAAATTCCTTAAGATTTTAGAAACATAAGGGAAATATGCTCTTAATTATATTTCACTGCATTTTCCAAATAAAGAAATGAATGAATTAATACATCAATGAGTAAAATGCCCTCAGTTGGTGCTAAAGAAATGTTCAACAAATGTTGAATAGATTAATAAGGGAGTCAGGCCATGTGATTTTCACGTTTCATTTGACTTCATTTGGGATTATTGGTGGCTTTGCTTTGGCAACATGGAAGGGAATGGAAAAATGGACGAAGATGTGACAGAATCCAAGTGAAATCCTTATAGAAATGGGTCCTAGTCTGAGAAGGAAGGAAAGTGTGCCTGGGAGTGTCCTCTGCACTGTTTGCTGAGAAGTTGCAGGGTGTATATGATAAACTCCTATTAAAATCGCAGATGCAGCTTTCCGTATCTGAAGATGGATACATCCATTATGGCGACAAAGTGATGCTTGTGAACCCCAACCATCCTGAGACAGAAGCTGATGTGTTTCTGCATGGGGACCTGAGCCTGTGTATGACTCCAGATGAAATTCAAGCTCATCTGAGTGATGAACTCGAGATGCCTTGCGGCCTGAGTGCGGTTCAAACCAAGACCCCGGTTGGCAGAAACACTTTTGTCATTTTGAGGTGGGGACACCTTAGTGTTCAGCTCATTTTCATCATAAATATCTGTTTTCACTTGTAGCTTAAGGACTTTCTGAGATTGGAGCTGCTGACTGGAGGCAAAGGTCATGTGAACATTGTCCACAATTCTCATCTTCTGTGGTTACCTTGAGAATTATTGTCAAGGGACCTTTACCATCCTTTGTGTGTGTGTGTTTTTTTAACCTTAGACAGAAGGATAATTGGTAATTTGTGTTCAATGCAAAATGCTTAACTCATAAGAATTGGCTCCAGAATATTAAATTCATATTCTGCCTGGAAGCAAAGTAGGTTTTCCCAATAGCATTTCAAGACACTCTGAGCCCGTTTGAGTGCTTTTATTGCTCTTAATGTTGCTGTGTGATTGTTACAACAAAAATATGTAGTTTAATACAAGGTGGCACTATATGGGATTTTCTTTTTTAGAATTAATTTCCCATTAAAAAATGTATTTGAAGAGGCTGGGTGCAGTGGCTCATGCCTGTAATCCCAACACTTTGGGAGGCTGAGGCAGGAGGATCACTTGAGTCTAGGAGTTTGAGACCAGCCTGGGCAACATAGCGAGACCTGTCTCTACAAAAAATAAAAAAACTTAGCTGAGTGTGGTGGCACACATCTAAGTAGTCCCAGCTAGCTGGGAGGCTGAGGTGAAAGAATCACTTGAGACCAGGAGGTTGAGGCTCTTTTGAGCTGTGATCATGCCACTGCACTCCAGACTGGGCAAAAGAATGAGACCCCCACTTAAAAAAAAAAGAAAAGAAAAGAAAAAAATGTATTTGAAGAGAATTTGAAAATGAGCAATTAAATCCTCAATCAAAACTGTTGCTATTTTTTTCTTTTTTTTTTGGAGCTGGGATCTCATTCTGTCACCCAGGCTAGAGTGCAGTGGCGCAATCACAGCTCACTGTTACTGCAGCTTCAATCTCCTGGGGGCTCAGGTGATTTTTCTGCCTCAGCCTCCTGAGGAGCTGGGACTGCAGGTGCACACCACCATGCCAGACTAATTTTTTTGATTTTTTTGTAGAGATGAGGTCTCACTATGTTGCCCAAGCTGGTCTCGAATTCCTGGGCTCACGCAATCCTCCTGCCTTGACCTCCCAAATTGCTGGGGTCACAGAAGTGAGCCATCACGTCTGGCCTGCTAATTCTCAAGAGCACTGTTTATATTACAAGAACATAAAGACTATCCTTTAAGTCCTCAATTTATATTTATTTTGAATACAGATAAGTTATATTAAGACAACTAAAAATTGACCACACCTTCAGTTTCCTAAAAGGATTAAGAGGGAATTATGTAAAATGTCTACAGATGTGTTACCTTGATTCTCTCTAAAGATGTCATTGCACTTGACTAGAATTCCTCAGCGTGCATTAACATGACATGCCTAGTCCCTTCTAGCCAAAGGCTCACAAAATGGGGATGCTCTGTGTGCTGGCTATGGTGGAAGGCAGGGAATGGTGCTAGCTTGATTTTAAGGCCAAAAGAAAAGATTTTTTATTTAGTTATTTAAGTCAGTGATGGTATGTGAATATAAATGATCAAGAAATTGATTATAAACAAAATTGCATGCACAAAAAATAGAGCTATAGTGATTCTAATACAGAAAATGTATGTGATACTTATTCTCTATTGACAGTGTAGACCAAGATGCCACTGGTCACGTCCTTAAATACGGGCAGAACTTTTGCCTTGGAATAACAGGAGGATTTGAAAACAAAATGGTGAGTTGTCACTCTGCATGTTTACTTTAGTCATTTTTGTTCCCCCAAATGGGCTAGCAGCAGTCTACTGAAGCAGAGAAAAAGCTCTGTAGACACAGGCCCCGTCTCTGACTTCACGATGGTTTCAACTTGCAGCTTTTCACAGGCAGTTTTGGGCCATGTCTGTCCTTCTGACATTGCAAATTACAAAAAATATACTCTTAAAAGCCAAAGAGTAAGGGAGGAAAGCCATCTTGCAACACAGCTGGCAAGAAGCACAGATTTATGCCACTTCCACCTGTAAATTAAACGATTGGGTTAATTAATAATCATTTGACACCTGTCAAATGTCACCAATGCTACAAGGTTTATTTTCTGACACCTCTTTTATTTAAACTTTTGATTACCCAACTTTTGACTAATACAGGAGAAGGACTATCTAAATTTCTTAAATTTGCGTAACTCAGGGAGCCTTGGGGATTATAAAGTATAATAGAACCAGATAGATTTGGGTTTGAATTTCAGATTTGTACATGTAAGATAGGAATTTGGATAAGCTATTTAACTTTTTTGGGTCTGTTTCTCATCTATAAAATGGTGAGCATTATACCTACCTTAGTACATTCCAGGCAGTGTTGTAAATGCTTCACATATATTAATTCATTTAATTCTCCAAAGAAACCTGTTAGGTAGAGACTATTTTGCCTTTATTTTACTGGTGGGGAGACGGAGGAACTAAGAGGTTAAGTGATTTTTGGCTCAAGTCACTCTGCTAGTAAGTAGCAAAGTTAATGCTATACAACTTTTTTTTATTGAATCGAAGATTCCATTACTGTATGATGTAACATCATCATCATTATTATTATTTGGTACTACTAAAAAAAAAATGCTGCCGATTAAACTATGACCCCCCCTCACCCCGCCACATGGCCAGCTGCAGCCTGAATTGAATGTAGAAATGAAATACCAAATTATTGAAAGAGGAGAGTAAATCACCATTTTTTTTTTTTGAGTTGGAGTCTCATTCTGTCACCCAGACTGGAGTGCAGTGGCATGCTCATAGCCACCGCAGCATCGACCTGCTGGGCTCAGGTGATCCTTCTGCCTCAGCCTTCCAGGTAGCTGGAAATACAGGCGTGCGCCACCACGCCCGGCTAATTTTAATTTAATTTTATTTTATTGTAGAGACGAGATCTGGCCAAGTTGCCCAGGCTGGTCTTGAGCCCCTGGGCTCCTCTCGCTGCCATCTCCCAAAGTGCTGGGATTACAGTTGTGAAAGCCACTGTGCCCAGCCAGTAAATCACCATTTCTTATCCAGAGATTTGCACTACTAATCTTTTGACTTATTTTATTTTTATATGTGTTCTTTTTATTAACTTAGATGTGATCAAATATTCAGACAGATTATTGTTTCTTTTCTTTTTTGTTTCTTTGTTCGTTTCTTTCCTTCCTTTTCTTTTCTTTTTTTGAGACAGGGTTTTGCTGTGTCGTATAGGCTGGAGTACAGTGGCCTGATCATAGCTCACTGCAGTCTCAAATTCCTGGGTCCAAGTGATCCTCCCGCCTCAGCCTTCTAAGTAGCTGGAACTACAGGTGTGTGTCACCACACCTGGCTAATTTTTATTTTTACTTTTTGAGGAGACAAGGTCTCACTATGTTGCCTAGGCTGGTCTCAAGCTCCTGGCCTCAAGCGACCCTCTAACCTTGGTTTGGGATTATAGGCATAAGCCACCATGCTGGGCAGATTATTGTTTCTGAAAGAGCATTTTTAAAGTTTTTAATGACAAAAACATTGAATGAGTGCACAATATATAATTGTGTGGCAGTATTGTAATTTACCTGTCCTTATTCTACTTTTGGGCATTTGGGTTTGGTACAATATTTCTCTACTACATATAAAGTTCCAAAGTGCATCTGTGCACAAACGCTTAAAGCTTCTCCCACCCAGCTCCAAATTAGGGATTCTATCTTTAAGATAGATTTTTTGGCATAGAATTACTGAATTAAAGAATATGAAAACATTTAAAAGTATTAACACATATAACGAGCTCTTTTTGTAATGAGTGTACTAATTTGTACTCTCAGCAACAATAAATAAGGATGACCATCTACAGCTTTATTAACTGTAGTAAATATCATTATTAAAAACATCATATGCCGGCTGTGGTGGCTCACGCCTATAATCCCAGCACTTGGGGAGGCCGGGGTGAAAGGATTGCCTGAGCCCACTGGTTTGATACCAGCCTGGGCAACTTGGCGAGACCTCATCTCTACAATAAACCAAAAAGTTAGCTGGACATTGTGGCGTGTGCCTGTAGATCCAGCTACTAGGATGACTGAGGTGGAAGGATAGTCTGAGCCCAGCAGGTTGAGGCTGCAGTGGCTGTGAGCGTGCCACTGCATTCCAACCTGGGTGACAGAGTGAGACTCCAACTCAAAAACAAAAACACAAAAAACATTGCAGACCGGGCGCAGCAGCTCACGCCTGTAACCCCAGCACTTTGGGAGGCGGAGGCGAGAGGATTGCCTGAGCCCAGGGGTTTAAGACCAGCCTAGGCAACTTGATAAGACCTTGTCTCTTCAATAAATTTAAAAAATTAGCTGGGCGTGGTGGCGTATGCCTGTAGTTCCAGCTACTTGGGAGACTGAGGGGGAAGGATTGCCTGAGCCCAGCAGGTAGGTCATGGCTGTGGTGGCCATGAATGTGCCACTGCACTCCAACCTGGGCGACAGAGTGAGACTCCAACTCAAAAAACAAAAAACAAAAACAAAAAACACACATTGCTAAGGCCAGGTGTGGTGGTTCATGCCTGTAATCCCAGCACTTTGTGAGACTGAATGTGGTATTCAGAGGAATGAAAAGCAGTTGGAAGGGTATATGTATGTTGGTCTCAGCTTCCGAGATGTCATTTTTTTTTTTTTGAATTGGAGTCTCACTATGTCATCCAGTCTGGAATGCAGTGGCACAATCATGGCTCACTGCAGCCTCGACCTCCTGGGCCCAGGCAATTCTTCTACCTCAGCCTCCTGAGTAACTGGGACTACAATCATGCGCCACCATGCCCGACAATTTTTTTTTTAATTTTTTGTGGAGATGAGATCTTGCTATGTTGCCCAGGTTGGTCTCAAACTCCTGGACTCAAGCAATCCTCCTGCCTCGACCTCCCAAATGCTGGAATTGCAGATGTGAGCTACTACTGCACCCAACCTGAAATGACATTTCTGAGGTAGAGGAAAATTGAACTTTCTCATACCATCAGTAGGAACAGGGATTTTGCCAACTGCTTTTTGTTTGTTTGAGTTGGAGTCTCACTGTGTTGCCCAGGCTGGAGTGCAGTGTGGCACACTCATGGCCACCCCAGCATCAACCCGCTGGGCTCTGGTGATCCTTTGCTTCAGCCTTCCAAGTAGCCAGAACCACAGATGCATGCTACCACACCCGGATAATTTTTGATTTATTGTAGAGACGGGGGTCTCACCAAGTTGACTAGGCTGGTCTCAAACCCATGGGCTCAGGCAATCCACTCGCCTCGGCTTCCCAAAGTGCTGGGATTATATGCCAACTGCTTTTGAGCACACTTGCCATCCAGCCAGTTGATAGCTTCCCATTTCCCCACCTTCCAGGAGATCTGACTTAGTTCTCTACTTGCTGTCATTTTCAGTTGTATGTATCAAGTGACCACAGGACCCTCCTGAAATCGTCTAAGAGGTCTTGGCTCCAGGAAGTGTACCTGACGGATGAGGTCTCCCATTTGAACTCCTGGCAGGCTGCCCTCCCTGACCCTCAGCTACGCCTGGAACATGAAGGCTTGCCCATCCCGGTGAGCATGGCATCAAGAAGACAGGGGTAATCAGGCCATCACATGGACGCAGCTTACTCCTGTCTGTAAAATGGAGGTTTATCATAGGGCATGCCTTATGACTTTCTCTTCTTTTTTCATTTATTACTCAAGTTTGGAAGGTACTAGCATGGCCTTTGGTAGCATCTCGCTTTGGGCTTTCTTAGCTCTGGCTGTGCATTAGAATCATCTAAGGAAAGCCAGGGGCAGTGGCCTATGCCTGTCATCCCAGTACTTTCAGAAGTGGAGGTGGGAGGATTGCCTGAACTTAGGGGTTCGAGATCAGCCTGGGCAACACAGCGAGACCTCGTCTCTACAAAAAAATTAAAAAATTAGCCAGGTATAGTGGTCCGCAACTGCAGTCACAGCTACTTGGAAGGTTGAGGCGTTAGAATCACCTGAGCCCAGGAGATCGAGGCTGTGGTGAGCAGTGATCATGGGCCACAAAGTGAGACTTCGACTAAAAAAAAAAAAAAAAAAATCACCTAAGGAGACCAGGTGCAACTCACACCTGTAATCCCAACACTTTGGGAGGCCAAGGTGGGAAGATCATTTGAAATCAAGAGTTTGAGACCAGGCTGGGCAACATAGCAAGACCCCGTTTCTACAAACGGTAATAATAATGAAAGTTGGACATGATGGTCTGTGCTTGTAGTCCCAGCTGCTCAAGAGTCTCAGGAGGGAAGATCATTTGAGCCTAGGAATTTGAGGCTGCAGTGAGCCATGATCACACTACTGCACTCCAGCCTGGGTGGCTGAGTAAGACTCTGTCAAAAAAGAAAAATAAAAGAATTACCTAAGGAACTTTTAAAGAGTACTGAAGCCCATGCCCTGCTCTTGAGGTCAGCCGATGTGAGATCCTAAGGACGGTGACACTGCCTCCTTGTACTGTGTTCTCCCAGGCCCCTGTTAAGTACTAATTTATTTTGTTTTATTTTTTGAGTTGGAGTCTCACTCTGTTGCCCAGGCTGAAGTGCAGTGGCACACTCAGGGAAACTGCAGCCTCGACCTGCTGGGCTCAGGGGATCCTTCTGTCTCAGCCTTCCAAGTAGCTGGAACTACAGGTGTGCACCACCGTGCCTAGCTAATTTTTTGATTTTTTGTAGAGATGAAGTCTCACCCTGTTGCCCAGGTTGATCTTAAATCCATAGGCTCAGGCAATCTCTCACTTCCATCTCCCAAAGTGCTGGGATTACAGATGTGAGCCACCGCACCCATCTATAAGTACTAATTTTTTTTTGAGTTGGAATCTCACTCCTTTGCCCAGGATGGAGTGCAGTGCATGCGCACTCATGGCCACCCCAGCGTCCACCTTCTGGGCTCCAGCGATCCTTGCGCCTCAGCCTCCCAAGTAGCCAGAACTGCAGACGCATGCTACCATGCTCGGCTATTTTTTAATTTTATTGTAGAGACAAGGTCTCACCAAGTTGCCCGGGCTGGTCTTGAACCGGCAGGCTCAGACAATCCACTCGCCTCAGCCTCCCAAAGTGCTGGGATTATAGGCTGAGCCACCGAGCCCGGCCTGTAAGTGCTAATTTTGAAAGAGACGAGGAAGCCAAGGACACAGCAGGGCAGCCACACAGGCAAGCGCAGCGGTCCTGCAGAGTCCTGAGAGTTGTCGCTGTAGGACATTTTTTTCCTGGACTTTGCGGCACTAGAGCCAAGGCACAGTCCTGTGGGAAGGGTCTGGTGGGCACAGAGCAGGCCTCCCTGTTTCAAGGGCAAGAGGCTTTCCTACTTACGAGGTGTCCGACAGATGGAGGACGGGGACTTGTTGGAAGTCACTGGGAGAGTGTGGGATTAGCAGGAAGGGTTGACAAGGTCAATTGCTCAGGGCCTGTGGCCACTGCTTACTGGCCAGCAGTGGCCACAGTTACAGGGATCTCTGAATCTGCCTGACACAGCATTCCTTTCTCTCAGCTCTGCCAGGTGGACTTGGCTTCACAAAGTTCTGTAAGCATGGAGGATTGTATATATTACCCATAACGAAATGAGCTTGACACATTTTTCTCTTCAGCTGTCCTTCGCCAAGCTTTGCTTTTCTGGGAATTGCTCCTCATTTTCAGAATTTAAACTGTCACTGCCTCAGTTTACTTATTTGTAAATTAGGGATGTTAATAATATCCACCTTGTGAGCTTTTGTGAAGACTAAATGGTTAGTACATTTAGAATGCTTATTAGGAAAGTGCCTGGTGGCAGGATGCAGTGGCTCATACCTATAATCCCACACTTTGGGAGACCAACGTGGGAGGCTTGCTTGAGACAAGAGGTTTGAGACCAGCCCGGGCAATGTCGCAAGACCTCGTCTCTACAAAAAAATTAAAAAAGTTAGCCGGGTGTGGTGGTACACACCTGTAATCCCAGCTACTTGGGAGGCTGAGGTGGGAGGATTACCTGAGCCCTGGAGGTCAAGGTTACAGTGATCTGTGATTGTGCCGCTGCAATTCAGCCTTGGTGACAGAGTGAGATCCCAACTCGAACAAACAAAAAAGCTGGGCGCGATGGTTTATGCCTGTAATCCCAGCACTTTGGGAGGTAGAGGCAAGAGGATTGCCTGAGTCCAGGGGTTTGGACAACTTGGCGAGACCTTGTCTCTACAATAAATCAAAAAAGTAGCCGGGCATGGCGGTGCACACCTGTGGTTCCAGCTACTTGGTAAGCTGAGGCAGAAGGATTGCCCAAGCCCAGTAGGTTGAGGCTGCAGTGACCTTGAGGGTGCCACTGAACTCCAGCCTGGGCAACAGAGTGAGACTCCTTCTCAAAAAAGAAAGAAAGAAAGAAAGAAAAGTGTCTGCTTGCAGAAGGCACTCTCATAAGTGCTAATTGTGGTCATGAGTGTTGTTTAGAGTTGTTAAAGAAGCTGTGTCCCAGGCCCCAGGAGTTTTCTCCCTCACCAACTCACCTTATGACCTGAGACAGGTCTCTGAGCCTCACTCAGACATTGCACATCTGCAAGTAGTCATCCTTCCACCTGTCAGACCTACCTTGCACATGTCAATGCCCCCTGGCCAGAGACCATCAGGAGCATCTGTAGTTGAGCAAGTGAGCAGAAACACACATTGGAGGGGTGGGGTGGGGGTGGGGGGCTCTCTGTAAGAGGGTGTTAAAAAGAATGCTTATAGAATCTGGGCTTTGGTTGGGTGGTCTCGGGGACAGTCCCAGGAAGGAGGGCTTTGTTCTGGATCAGATGCTGTCAGAAAGCAGAGGTGATTCTACGATTAAAGAGGTGATTCTAAGATTCAAATCCTTTCTCCAGGGAGGGCACACTAGAGCGAGGATAAAGCTGTCATTCGTAAAGAAGCAGCAGTCATGCACATTGGCTGGTATAGGTGGATGTTTGATATTTTGTGGCTTGGACAATGCTGGTGTTTTTGTTTTTTGTTTTTTCTTGGTTTTTGTTCTTTTTAATGCTGGTGTTTTTTCTGTGTTTAGACATGATTACAGAGTGGTCTTGTTTTTGTCTTGGCCCCTTGTGATCACAGAGCAGCCTTGTCTGATGTGGACATTCTGTGGAATGGATTCTGTTTCCAGGAGAGCAACAAGGCTCAGCTGTGGTTCCAGGCCAACTCCTGGATGTCAGGCTGCTCTTTCTTTCTTACGTTGCTTTTAGCTGACATGAGTCAGGATTTTGATATAATATTTTTTTCTGATTAAAAACATAGTGTATGTTCCCAGGTCAGGCGTGGTGGCTCACGCCTATAATCCCAGCGCTTTAGGAGGCCGAGGTGAGAGGATTGCCTGAGCCCATGGGCTTGAGACCAGCCTGAACAACTTAGTGAGACCTCACCTCGGGCATGGTGGTGTGCACTTGTACTTCCAGCTACTTGGAAGGCTGAGGCGGAAGGATTGCCTGAGCCCAGCAGGTCAAGGCTGAGGCTGCTGTAGCCGTGATCATGCCACTGCATTCCAGCATGGGTAGGCAACAGCATGAGAATCAGACTCAAAAAAAAAAAAAGAAAGAAATATGTAGTATATTTTCAAATTTTTACCTTTGGGAGATTGGAGGCCATAATTCAGAATGGTAATAACACATTTTCTTTACCTGTGAAGGCAAATACCAGAATTCTCATCAATCACTGCCACACAAATCGGGGACTTGCGGCCCACCGACACCTTTTCCTAAGGTACTGTAGTGCAGGGGGCAACATAATGCCATGGAGGGGGTGAGGGCCCTGAATGAAGCCAATTTAAAGTGTATGGCCACACACGCCAAAAATGTCCTTTGCAGATGAGATGTCCCATAGAACTTTGAGGGTGTGAAAAACCCAATTGACAAGTGCTTCCCCCACAAGAGGATTTTAGCTCTAATGGGATCCTACCCACCTAATCCTTGCCCAAACAGAGTGAAACTTCCCTGCAAACAGGTCCTCTTTTAGAGATCCAAGGGCTTGGTATGGCAGCTTGCTCCTTCCAGTGCGTTAGTGATGAAATAAACAGCTTGCTTAAAGTTAGTATTCAGTTTCAAACCAGAATTGATTCCTTCTTGCACTAGCACCTATTTTGGAAAGGAAGCTGAGGTTGTAGCCCACACCTACCTGGATTCACACAGAGTGGAAAAAGCAAAGAACCACTGGATGCTGGTTACTGGAAATCCCAGGGATCACTCGTCCACCATGTTGGACCTGCCCAAACTGCCGGCAGAGGACACGCGAGCCATGGAACAGGCCATGGGCCTCAACATGCAGTAACACGCCAGGCACACATGTATTCTCTCAGGCCCTGCTCTCATCAGATGTGGCTGTAAAAGAAATTGACAACCTTGGCCATGCCTCAAGCTATTTCATAGTAAGATGTAGAACTCTCTGAGCACTATGTTAAAACAAAGGCTATGTGAAGATTATTGAATCTGTGATGAGGGTCTGGGGCTAGAAAAAAAAAATGTGCTCTGGGGAATAAATAGAAACAACAGCCCTTTGTTGACAACCAAATTCTGAAAGACTCGACTTCCTCTACTTAGATCCTTCAGGGGAGCAGCGTCTACTGGGGCTGGGTGTTACTTTTTGAAGTTGTGTCTATGTAATAAAGTGATTAGAACTATACTGGCTTTTTGGCACCACTATGTCCCCCTCTACTCTGTACGATGTACCAGAAAATCAACAATGTGTAGCTGTGAACTTGCCTTGGAATAAAAAATACTCTCCCTTTGTAAAACATACTATTTTTGTTTCTCTCTCGGAAGTCAGGACCTCTGACTGACCGGTAACCTATTATTTTGTAATGATTTTTTTCAAACTGCAGAATTCCTTTTTATCTGCCTTATCTTTGAAACTGGCATTTTAGTTGTGGCACCCATGTGATTAGAAAATTCCTGAAAAAATAAATGTATATATTCTTCCATTTATGTGTTCATCTATTCATTCTTCATCGAGTGCCTGTGATGTATAAGGTAAGTTATAAGGCTAGTTCCCAAATACATGTATTGAGAGGCAGAAAGTAAGCCACAGGTGATGTAAATGTGATTTCAATAGATGCAGGCCAGGGCAGTGGCTCATGTCTGTAATCCCAGTAATTTGGGAGGCTGAGACAGGAGAATTGCTTGAGACTAGGGGTTCAAGACCAGCTTGGGCAACATAATCTCCCATTTCTACAAAAATAAAATAGCCGGGCATGACGGTGCACACCTGTAGTCCCAGCTACTTGGGAGGCTGAGGTAGAAGATTGCTTGAGCCTTGGAGATCAAGGCTACAGTGAACCATGATCGCACCACTGTACTCCAGCCTGGGAGAAAATCTGCCCTTTGAGGATCAGTGCTCTAGAACAGCAGTTCCCAGCCTTTTTGGCATCAGGGACCAGTGTTTGGAAGACAATTTTTCCAAGGATAGGGGAGAGAGGGAAATGTGCAGTTAAACCTCACCGATAATCACTGCTTCAGCTCTACCTCAGACCATCAGGCATTAGATTCTCATAAGGAGCCCACAATCTAGATCACTTGCATGCACAGTTCACAACAAGTTTCGTGCTCCTATGAGAATCTAATGCCGCCACTGATCTGACAGTAGACGCCGCTCACCTCCTGCTGTGTGGCCCGGTTCCTAACAGGCCACGGATCAGTACCAGTGGCCTGGGGATTGGGGACCTCTGGTCTAGACCTTCTAGGTACGCTTTATTTGCCATTTGCAGAGGATGCCATAAAGCGTTTTCTCTTTTTCCGTCCCTCTCCCCTCTCTTTCCCTCCCTCTACTCCCCCCCTCTTTTTTTTCTTGTAGTGATTAGATTTGTGTGCCAGTTGCAGTGGCTCACACTTGTAATCCAGCACTTCAAAAGGCCAAGGACGGAGGATGGCTTGAGTCCAGGAGCTCAAGACCTGCCTCGGCAACACAGGGAGATCTCATTTCTACAAAAAAAAAAAAAATTAACCAAACATGGTAGTGCATGCTTATAGTCCCAACTACCTGGGAGACTGAGGCGGGAGGATCACCTGAGCCCAGGAGGTTGAGGCTGCAGTGAGCTATGATTGTGCCACTGCACTCCAGCTTGGGTGACATAGTGAGACTCCAACTCAGAATAGAACAGAATAGAATAGAATAGAATGGAATGGAATAGAATAGAATAGAATAGGTGGTCTCTAACATGGTTTCCATGTCAGGAGGCCATGGAGGGAGGATTACTTGAGTCCAGTAGTTGGAGACCAACCTAGGCAACATAGCAAGACTTGGTCTCTATAAAAAATTTTTTTAAAAATTAGCCAGGCATGGTGGCGCATGCATGTAGTCCTAGCTCCTTGGGAGGGCAAGGCAGAAGGATCACTTGAGCCCAGGAGGTCGAGGCTGTAGTGAGCTGTGATCCTGCCACTACATTGCTACCTGGTTGACAGAGTGAGACCCTGGTTCAAAAACAAACAAACAAAAAACATGGTTTCCAGGTATATTAAGAATCTGCTTTTAGCCTCTGAGTTGGATTTTGATGGAAACCTATGATTCTGGGAGGCACAGACTGTTCTCTAGGATGCAGCTGCTGTGTGGCCCTGTGTGCCGTGACTTCGGCACACAGTATCTCATCGGTGGCCTCCAGTGTGGGACACACAAGATGCCTACTGAAATGTGAAAAGACAACTTTAGAATGTCCATGGAAATTGTTTTATCCTTTAAAATGTGTGTGCTTTTACACTGTTCAAAATGTCAGTTGTTTTCTCTTTTTCTTCTTTTAAAAAAGTTTTTAGTCTGGGTGCAGTGGTTCATGCCTATAATCCCAGCACTTTGGGAGGCCGAAGTGAGAGGATCGCCTGAGCCTACGTGCTTGCGATCAGCCTGGGCAAATTGGTGAGACCTCATCTCTACAATAAATCAAAAAATTAGTTGGGAGTGGTGGCGCATGCCTGTAATTCCAGCTACTTGAAAGTCTGAGGTGGAAGAATTGCCTGAGCCCAACAGGTCAAGGCTGC
>CAUYQG010070118.1:0-21328 GCA_963574415.1 Tarsius wallacei
AGGAAGTTTTGAGTAGATAAAGTAGGTCTTCATTCCAGGTCTTCTTGATTCCCAATCCAGTACTCGTGAATGTGTATAGCAGATTGGAAAGGAAGAGTCACATTTCAGTTGCTTGCTTTTGATAGCTTTGATGCCCATTAAGTATACGAGTAAAATGAATTATTTCAGCTGACTGGCAGTCTTTCTGGTTTCTATATGAAGAAATTCAATTTCCTAGAAATCCTAGAGAGGTGTAAGCTGAAAGTTGTTTCTGCTCATAGTAGAAGAACTGTTTTTCACTTGGGTAAAGACTACTTTGCTGGTTTCATATTTCTGCTTAAGATTTGATTTACAGATTAGCCTAGCCTAGAATCCTTCAAGTGACAGGAGAAAGATTAGAGCTACAGTCAAGGTAAAGCTTTGTTAGCTGAGGCAAATAGAAACTCAGGCTGAGAATAGAAGTTCAAAGACAAGAGGAATAGGTTTTTAGTGACTGTCATAGGTGACCTGAAAAATTATCCAATTTATAATTCGGAAGTGAGAGATGAATCCAAAGATGAGAAGTTGAATGTAGGATTCAAGTCAATGGAATAAAATGAAACAGTAGTCTTGGATAATTAGGAAAATGCATCCACATATTTACCATTTCTAGAAGTGAGAAGATTTCATCCTTATTTTAATAATAAATGGTGATGTTTGGTGATTATAATAAATAGTTATCAGGAAGAACATTTCTCTAGAAAACTTTGATTTGGGTTCTTTTTTTCTTATTTTATTTTATAGGAGAGGTATCACCATGTTTCTCAGGGTAGTCTTGAACCCGTGGACTCAGGCAATCTTCTTACCTTTGCCTCCGAAAATACTGTGATTACAGGCGTGAGCCACCACACCTGGCCTTGAAAACTTTGACTTCTGACAGAGCACTCAAGACTTTAAATTTTCTCTTTGTCAGGAAACCTTTTCAAAACTTGAATTATCAAAATGAAACTTAATTTTGTTATGAGCTGAGTTATGATAGATTCTTAAAGGGTGATATGCTAAGAAAAAATAAAGCATTTGCTATTAATCAAAATACTTTTCCACTTTGAGATGATTCCAAATTGGTTTTGGGAAGTATATGATTCAGAAATTATTTTATGTAGGCATAAATGCTTAGAAAAACTCATTTTAATAAACCTTTTCTTTATCTCTATTATTTTATCATCCAGGAGCTGTTTGAAGAAAACTCTTAAGGGAAGAAAAAATAAAAATAAGAGACTGTTATCAGAACGAAAGGTGAAGGTAAAGGTAAAAAAAACAAAAACAAAACAACTAGTAATCTTCAAAGATTACTATTCTGCACTTTTTTTTCAAAATTAATTGTAATGTGGTCCACAGTTTTTACTTCTAGATCATGGTTTCCCAACCACCATTGTAGACATTTGGGGCTGGATGGTTCTTTGTTTTGAAGGGCTGTGCACATATATTCCAAAAATATATCCAGACATTGCCAAATATCCTTTATAGGACAAAATTGCCTGCAGTTAAGAACCATTTATCTAGCTTTACAATCATCTAATATTGCCGTTGTATTAAACCAACAGCAGCAGCAAGATAAACATCTTTCAGCCTACTCTTTTTTTCAGAAGTAACCACAGCAAGAGCAAAATAGCAGTATCATCCCTAGCTTTTGAACCACTTTACTAAAGTTGATAAAATTAGAATCCAGGAAAATGATTTTTGAAGTCATCATAAAAGTTTTTACTTTGGAGGCAGTGGAAAAATTGTGCATTTGGAGTCATTCATTTGTTTCTTAACTGTATAAATTTGCAAGAATTCTCTTAGGTATTTACTGGAAGTGAAAATACGGGGATTTAGGGTAGAAATAACTATTTGAAGATAAAGAAAATAAGTACCATTTTATATGTTAAAAGATTTTATATACTGAAAAATGAAGATTCAGAAAAGAGTTAAATGTGCATATATTTTGTGGAAGGGAGCTGGCTTCTATTTGGGATTGTTGCCTTAGAAATCAGACATGTCTGCTTGTTTCAAGAACAGTTCAATGAAATATTGATTTCCTACTATATGCTCAACACTGTACAACTTACATATCAGAAACAGAATACTGAATGGGATGGACTATGAGTCTGATCCAGAATGACTTTTATTATATTTTTATTCAGTCACAGCATCTTGTCTATCGGACAAGATCAGTGTATCAGGAAAAAGTCTACAAAGTTTATCAGGCTAATTGCCTATCTGATTTACATAGCTGTAGTCTAGAAGGTTTGTCATATGCTCTCTGAAAATCACAGGTTAAAGACTGTTGTTGATTGGTCGTAGCTGAGATATACCGAAAATTCACATTTTCATGTATATAATTCTTTTAAAAAATGGATATTGGATAAGGCATATGAAGATAGAGAGGGAAAATATATATCATTTAATCCACGTAAAACTGGAATAAAAGAGACATTCTAATTAAAAGTTTCAAAGGTCGGGGGCAGTGGCTCAAGCCTGTAATCCCAGCCTTTTGGGAGGCCAAGGCAAGGGGATTGCCTGAGCCCAGGGTTTTAAGACCAGCCTGGGCAACTTGGCGAGACCTCATCTCTACAATATATAGCCCCCTCCCCCCAAAAATGAGCTGGATGTGGTAGCACACGCCTGTAGTTCAGGTTATTTGGAAGGATGAGACAGAAGGATCGCCTGAGTCCAGTGGATCGACATTAGGGTGGCCATTAGCGTGTCACTGCACTCCAGCCTGGGAAACAGAGTGAGACTCTGACTCAAAAAAAAAAAAGGGATCCAAGTGAGAATTTATGAAAAAAAAAATGTATTCTTGCCCCTAGATGACAGCAACTTATTAAAATAGTAGTTACCAGATTTCTCATAGACCTTTTCTTTTTTTTTTGACTACTTTACTTATACATTGATTTTTATTATGCAGAAACATATTAATCTTTAAAATATTTCTCGCAAGTACAAAGTATACGAAAAAAAGTAAAAATATTACCTTGTTTCCCAAATGGAAGACCAGTGGATTAGACCTTTTCAATAAGATAATCACTTTGACCACAACATGTCTCAAATATCATATCTGGTGGAAATAAAGGGGGGGGGGTTAAATTTCATTTCACAAATGATTCTGTATCTAAGTTGCCTGAAAACAATGTTGCAAGTGTCTGTGGTAACTGAGTTCAACTGACCAATTTCTAAGTCAGATCCTAAGTTGAAGCTTAATTGGAACTAGGCAACGATCCTGACTACACAGAAATTAATAGCCTTCTATTTCTTTTTTATAGATTAATTCTTTGTAAAAAGAAATAATCCAGTGCTTCACATATGTCTAACTGGAATTTCACTAACTGGAGGTAATATGCAAAGCTTAGAGAGACCTAAGTTTATAAACTGGAGAAAAAAGAGGGGCTATTTAACTTGTTAAATGTTTTGCATAATGTTGGTGGTGAATTAAGCTTTTCATTTTTTATTTCAGCCTTCAGATGAGTTGTACAGGAGGGGAACAAAAAACCCCCAGAATTATCTTTTGAAGGGTGGGCCCCTTGTAGTACAGGCATCCCCTGATAGGAAAATGCTCTAGGAACCCATCAGCCTCAGTTGTAAAAGCTAGCGTTGTGAAAGGCTATATTCGGCTTTAGTGAATTTGTTTTGGAGATTCTTTTATTGCGTTTGCCCGCTTCATGGTGGATGATTTACAAGCACACTTGCCTACATCCTGCTGAGTATTCAGCATCTTTTGACCAAAAACAGCATGACCCCTGTGCCCCACACTTCCCATTCACCTGAAATGCCCAGCAAAATTTTTTTTTTTTTGGTCCCCAGATGAAAAACACTCCTCAAAGGGAAATGTTTTGTCACTGTGGAAGAGGTGAAACAAAAAACAGCAGAAGCACTAAAAGGTATCAAAATTGACAAGTTAAAAAACTGTTTTGAGTAGTGAAAAAAGTATCTTGATAGGTGTATTACCTCAAACGGAAAGTACTTTGAAGTACTTTGAGGGTGAAATCTCTAGGTAGCACCTGGTCAAAAGTTGAAAGTTTTTTAGCAAATATCAAGAAACCTATGGTATCCTCGTACACATGTAAGAATAAATATACAATTTTTAATAAATAAATTTTGGTTTTTGGCTTCCCCTTAGTATTTATGAACAAAATAGAAAAGACTTTCTTGAAAACTTGTTTTGACAGTTACATTAATAAATAATGTATGGTTTTAATAAACAGTTGTTCAACTTTGGAGAAAGGGGGAAAAAGCTTATGTGCATACATTTGAAAAGTATATTCTCCATTACATTATTTCTGTTTCTTCTTTCTTTCTTTTGTTTAAACCAGTAGTATTTTTCTCTTTTGGTTTCTTCCTCTTTTCAAATTGTCTTTTCTTTCTTTCTTCCTTTTTTTCTTTTTCTTTTTTTACTAATTCCCATATTTATCCTCAATACAACTCTTTGGATACTTTCAAAGGTAAATTGATCAAGGAAACTCAAACTTCGTATATTTTCTATAGTTTAGACCTAGAATAGGGTCTACTGGAAATCATAGAATGCAGGGCAATTAAGATGAAGATGTAATTAATAGTCTTATCTGAGGATAGCTAGCTGGTACACTGATGCCAATGTGTTCCTAGAACACCCACCTAGTGGGGGAAACCTGTACTAAATGGAGCACATTTTCAAATAGCTTCTATTCTTCCGAAACTCTGTATGAAAAAGAAATTTAAGACATAAATCCTGTCCTCTCAAGGAAGTTAAAATTCAGTCATATAAATCTAACTGGCATATATTAAACAATTAGAAAAGATTAAGTATTAACTTTGCAACACTGGCTTAAAGTAGAAGAGAACAGAGTTGACCAGAATGTTAAGGGTTTCATGGAAGAAGTCAGACGTAGAAAATTTGGATTGGCCAAGGGGAGAAGGAATGTGTTTCCAGACAGGTAGAACAACCAGATTTAGTAGACATAGGAAAAAATTAATATCGGCTGGGCTCAGCCTGTAATTCCAGCACTTTGGGAGGCTGAGGAGAGTTGGATTGTCTGAGCCTACGGGTTCAAGACCAGCCTGGGCAACTTGGTGAGACCTCGTCTCTACAATAAAATAAAAAATAGCCGGGCGTGGTAGCACGCATCTGTATTTCTGGCTATTTGGAGGGCTGAGGTGGAAGGATCGCGGGAGTCTAGCGGGTCAATGCTGGGGTAACAGTGAGCATGCCACTGCACTCCAGCCTGGGCAATGGAGTGTGACTCTAACTAAAAATAATAGTAATAATAATAATAATAATAATAATAATAATACCTATTTCCACTCTAGGGATATGAATTAAGCTTTTTATTTTTATTTTTTTGAGTTGGGGTCTCACTTCGTCACCCAGACTGGAGTGCAGTGGCATGCTCCTGGCCACCACAGCCTCGACCCGCTGGGCTCTGGCGATCCTTTTGCCTCAGCCTTCCAAGTAGCCGGAATTACAGGCGTGCGCTACCACGCCAGGCTAATTTTTTTTTTTTGATTTATTGTAGAGACGAGGTCTCTCCAAATTGCCCAGGCAGGTCTCGAACCCGCAGGCTCAGGCAATCCACTCACCTCGGCCTCCCAAAATGCTGGGATTACAGGCTGATCTACTGAGCCCGGTCAAACTTTTCATTTTTTATTTCAGCCTTCAGATGAGATGTACAAGGGGGGAACCAAAAAAATAAAAATAAACAAAGCAGAATTATCTTTTGGAGGGCGGTCCCCATGTTTTGGTTGAGTCAAGAACTCTACTTTAAATCCCAACTGGGAGACTGTGAAACTCTGGTTTTTATATAATTCAATAATGTATTTCTTGCTTACACCATGGCGTATATTCACTGACAAAACCACTACTAATCAAATTGGCATTTCAAGGATAATATCTTAGTAATATAACCCTAGTTGACCTTCTCCTAAGTAGTATATTCTCTTGAAAATGGCAATTGCTTTAGAGCTATGTGATATTAAAAGAGTTTCACATTTCAGAACCTGATGAATGAGACTGAGAAATCAGTTGTCCCTTGTTTACCGGTTGACATTTATGTAATCATTAAACTATTTTAGTGCATAAGCAAACACAAATCATCAGAGTTTTTACTGTACTACCTAGTTACATTATCATGTTTCCCTTTACACAAAATATAATGCAAAAGCAATCATACCACAAATAAGATATCATTATTGCAACTTAATGGACAGACAAGTAATTAGACAATTTGCAAGTTGTAAACAAAGTTTAGGTTGCCAGTATTGAAAAGCATGTCCTTTTTTTATTTGTTCCTTTCAACAAATTTTAAACTACTACCATCACATTGGATGAAAGGTCTACTACCACACAGCTCTAATAGAGCAGTAAAGTAGAACCCAATTTAGGCATTTGAACCAAAAGAAGTCCCATTTTGGTTCAGGTTTGATTTGGAGAATATTTTGATAGTTTGGATCATTTATTTTAGGAATTGATGGTGTTGGCTCCTATTCAAACTGGCTAACTGTTTGTGATTTAAGTCAGAATTTTGGCATGCAAAATTAATTTTGGATTGGGTCTAAACTAGAAAATAGTTTTCATTAAATTACGATAATTATTTTTCTTAATGCTCTTGATCTGAAAAGGCTAAATAGAATGTTGCAGATTATTGTTGGTTACACATGATACGGGAGAAGAAGTGTGTGGTATCTGATAGTTTGTGTTTAGAAGTTATGGAAAAATAGCTCGGCTTCTCTGGATATTTGTGATAAAGGCATATATATTGCAAGAACCCCAAAGAAACTCTGCTCTGATACCTACATATTAAAGCATGATTGAAAACCATAATAAATGTAGTTCCAAGACATAATAAAGATAGTTCCAAGTCAAGCAAAATAGTTTAGTATAGTAATCTCAGTATAGCTGACATTGTTTTTATATAATAGAATCATAAAAAATTAGAGATTTTGGCCAGACACGATGGCTAACACCTATAATCCCAGCACTTTGGGAAGTGGAGGCGAGAGGATTGCCTGAGCTCAGGGGTTCGAGACCAGCTTGAGCAACATAGTGAGACCTCATCTCTACAATAAATCAAAAAATTAGCTGGGCGTGGTGGAGCACGCCTGTGGTTCCAGCTACTTGGAAGGCTGAGGTGAAAGATCACCTGAGCCCAGCGGGTGGAGGCTGCGTTGACTGTGAGCATGCCACTGCACTTCAGTCTGGGCGACAGAGTGATACTCCCACTCAAAAAAATAAAAAAATAAGAAGTTAGAGATTCTAAGGCTTTTAAAGATCTAGTCCAACACTTTCATCTTACAGAGAAAGAAACAGGTTCATGGTGGTCAGGTGATTTGCCAAATCCCATACAAAATATTAGAATCAACATTAGAATCTAAATATCCTTCCTTTTAATCTAGTCTTTTTTTTTTTTTACTGTGGCATGTTTTCTGTATGATTTGAAGTTTATTGTTTAAGAGATGCTAACTCAAGTATTCTCATCACTATCCTCTCATTTACTAGAAATTTTCAGTATTCATGATTCTTATGTTATCCTGTTTTAATATCCCCTAAAGGGGAGAACACATTATGGTCAGCAACTTTTTGGCATACCTTAGCTTATCAGAGGCTAAAATCTTCAAAATCTCTAGGAGTTGGAGCACAGGTAAGTTTTGATACAGAAAGGAAAGATAAAAGGTCTTGAATATGCAGTCATATCGAGAATGAGTGGACTTGGGAGGAAAATTACACTTTGAAATCTTCCTAGGAGTAGGATGGTGAAAGAGAAGAGGGTAGTCTGCAGAAATGTGAAGTAGAGGTGGTATAACAATTAAGACAAAGTGAGTTCATTTTGTTCACAAATGTGAGAGGAGGCAATTACGGTCTTAAGAAAAAAGGAAAACAAAACCCATTTGAATAGCCAAAGTTTTCTATTACAAGCATTGTCCAGAAATATTACCGGTTATTTTTGACAAGCCCTGTGACAGCAGGTTCAGGAGAAAGGAAGGAAATGCTATATGTAGAAATGTATTACAGTATATTTTGACTTTTTTTAAAAAAAGCATTAGTAGTAAATGAGATTCAACTATGTAGGGCTTAGAACAGAAGAAACTACCCAAACAGCAGACAGGGTAAGTTATTAATTCTAGATTGAACATATATTTTGAGTAGCTACTTGCTATTAAGCAGCCTGTAGCTTATTTTGTATGCATGTATGTATATATATATTTTTTTCCTTTTTTTTGCTGGATATTTCAAAATGAACCACTGAGTTCTTTATCTTGTGACCTTTGCTGTCAAGTCTTTCCCCATTTCCTGTGATATTATGAATTGCATCAGACTTCCTCTATCTCATTTATTATAAAAATATTAAAAATTATTTCTAAAAGGAGAAAAACTTAATATCTGTCAGGAAAAAAAGTGAAAGATACAACTAATTGCATAAGCAAAGTCTTAAAGAAATGAAAGAAAGTGCATTCTGCAAAAGAGTTTCATGGAAATATCTGAGGCTACTGAATTTTAGTTCTCTCTAGCAGGATGGATCTCATGCTAATTTTATTTGCTTTCCTTTTTATTTTTTTTAAAGAAAATGTCTTCTTTCTACGCTTAAACAATCTATTCTCTGACTTGAATAAATTACCTTATATTTTAACCTTGTGGATCTTTATATATAGTTTCTATAAATGGAAAATACATGTGGTCTGTAACTGAGTGGTATGATGTATATGGTGTGATCTACAACTGAATGGTATAAACTAACTTAATGAGTGACTGACAAAAAGGAGACATGTTCTATAGAGGCAAATGTATATGTCCAAAGTGACTTGGTTCTTCTTTTTCTTTCCCTTGGCTCTGATGTAAGTGTACATATTGTCAGACCTTGTTGTATATAACCAAATATTTATTTCATTTTATAAAATCAAATTATATATCTTTGATTATAGTGCTGATTTGGGAAATAATTAGTGAAAAAACTTAGTCTTGTCTCGTATCTATTTTTTAATTAATAAAAGTATTGATAAGTAGTTATAATTCTAGAATGTGTCCTTTATAAAATAAACTAAATGACAGTTGACATTTCATATGTGGACTGATTAATCAAGGTTAGGTCCTAGACAAAAACTTTTCTACAAATCTGATGCTGTCCTGAGATTCCTGTTTTGGTTATAGCATATCACCTACATATTCTAAGTATTAGAAGATGATGACTTCCATGTGTAGTAGATCCTCATTATTCATGGATTCTATATGTACAAATTTGCTTAATGGCTAAAATCTATTTGTAATCCCCAAATCAATACTTGACATACTTTTGCAGTCCTTTGCCAACAAGCATAGAATAGTGAAAAATTTGAGTCACCTAATTGAGCAGTTTCCCAGCTAAGGTTGAATAAGATAATACTCTGCTTTCTTGTTTCAGCTCTCATCCTGTAGACGAATGTTCTTTTTGTAATCTATTTAGTGCCACATTTTTGTAATTTTTTGATGATTTTGCTGCCTAAAATGGTTACCAGGTATAGTGCTGAAGTGCTCACTAATGTTTCTAAGCATAGGAAGTCTGTGATGTGTCTTATAGAAAAAATACTAGTGTTAGATAAGCTTTATTCAGACATGCTGTTGGCCATGAGTTTAGTGCTAATGAATCAACAATATGTATTCATTATGATGTCTTTAAACAGAAACATACATGGTAATGTGTTAATTGGTTAATGAAAATGTGACCAGAGGTTCAAAGAGACCTAACCCTGTATTTCCCCTGGGAACAGTGGTTCAGTATTTGTTAATTTAGTGTTTATGATGACTTTGTAAAACATAATTACTGCAAACAGTGAGAATCATTTGTATGTGTTCTTACTGTGTTTATAGTGAGTGCTTCCTTAGTCTGTTGGGAAATGAGTCTTTTTACTGTATTTTTCCCTCTTTTTTATTATTATAAAGATGTGGGGTACAATTCAGGGTTAGGTATACAAATGTTGATTATGCAGGTACCCTTGTTGATGAGGTGTGCCTCTCCCTCCCCTGACAGTTTCCCACTACTGCCAATCCCTTTCTTACAGTATTATAATTGTTCAAGGTCCGCTTATGAGTGAGAACATATGGTACTCTGCTCTTTGTTTCTGTGATAGATCACTGAGTATGATCAACTCTAAATCCATCCAAGTTGCTGCAAAGTCCATATGTTTGTGCTTCTTTATGGCTGTATAATATTCCATTGTGTCTATGTTTTAAAAAATCATTTATTTCGGGCCAACTACAAATACAGTTCATTTTGGTACTAGAGCCTGGTTTCTTTAATGGGATTCTTTGCCATTTAATCAAGAAATTACCACTACATTTGTTACAGATTATGAAATAAAATGTGAAATCAACCGAATGCCTTAGCCAATTCTTAGATATAGTTAATCATTGTCAATATTCTCATATATTAATTGTTTTCATTGCCAGAAAAGTATTTCTAGGTAAAGGTAAATTAAAAGGATAAACAAGACAATAAAATTTTCAATCCTATTTTAAAATAATGTGACATATGGAAAAGCTTCATATATTGCTATACAAATCAATCTAGTCATGCAATAAGATTTTTTTGTCTCATCTTTTATTAGCTTAATAAAAGCCATGTAATTATAATCAGGAATTTTGAAGGTGTCAAAATTACTAAATCCTTGACAATATGAAGGAAATAATGACTCTTTCAGATTCTTATTTAATATTTATTTTAACCAGCTGTAACACTGCTTTTCAGCATCCTTGACAGTCTTAGAATAGGTTCTTCATTAATTGAATATTTTAAAATATCATGACATTTTGATACATATTTATTGAATTTATAGGGTACCGAATGTTGCATTTCCTAACTTGTAGCATTGAATTAAAACATGCAGAATATAAAATCAAAGATTCCTGTTAAATTAACATCCTTAGTGCAAGATAGGTGGCGATCGTCATTTTATGAGTATGTAAGGTAGAACAGAATTCAACCAATTATAAAATTTTACCTTTAGTGCCATGAATTTTACAGTTAACATTTTGTGCTAAACCCTTCCTCAATAGCGCCTTAAAAAGATGCATTGCATTGTTTTAATTTATTTTTTTCTACAAAACTTTTTAGAGGCTTTAATGTTGCATTTGGTTAGCCATGTATTTCAGTGTTCATTTATTACAATATGCCACAAAATTGGGCACACTCTTCTTTATAAAACACTTTCCTGACTTAGTTTCCATAACATACTCTCCTTGCTTTACTCCTGACACTCTGCCTATGCCTTCTCAATCTCCCTTGCTGGCTTCTCCTTGTCCATCTGCCCTCTAAAGTTGAAGCTCTTAAAGCAATTTTCCTGGTTTCTCTTCTCTGTATATATTTTCTTTGTAGATTGCTTCTTCCACTTGCATCATTTTTTAACAAACAGAAATTAAAGATGTATAATGTGATGTTTTGACATATGTTTACATTGTGAAATGTTTAGCCACAGTCTAGCTAATTAACATATTTATATTTGCACATAGTTACACATGTATATATGTATGGTGAAAACTTTTGAGATCTACTATCTTAGTAAATTTCAAGTAAACAATACAGTATTATTAACTATAGTCACCATGCTGTACATTAGATCTCCAGAATTTATTCATCTTATAGCTAAAAGTTTGTACCATTTGACCATTTTCATTACTTTTAATAACATCTATATACAAATTACTCCCAAATTTAGATTGCCAGGCTAAACTACTCTGCTGAACTCTAATCTCAAAAACCCCACTGCCTACTTTGCAAAATGATGTCTCTCAGGCATCCCAAATTTAACATGTCTATAAGTGAACTAATTTCCCCTACTTCAGGATATGCATACACATTTTTTCTCTCTTTACTCTTTACTATTTTCATCTCTTTACTGCAGTCATAGTAAATGACACCAGCATTTTTTCACATTGCTCCAGCCAGAAGGCAGATTAATTACTTACTCCTTCTTCTTTCTTACATTCCACGTTCACTCTATTAAGTCCTCTACCTCAAAAACATTTCTGGATCTATTCATTTATCTCTATTTAAAGTGAAAAGGTATTGAAAACTATCCATTAGGTTTCTCAATTTGTACTCTGTAAATGAGCTTGAGAAGAGTTTTAGTGCAGTTTGGGTAGGGGAGATAGAAGCCAGATTGTATAAAAGTGAGTAAATGATGTCTTTTTTTTTTTAGAAAGCAGAATTTATTGAGAGGACATAAAATCTCCTACAATGGGAGGGGACCCCCCGAGGGTGTTGCCCATAAATGATGTCTTTGAGGAGGAAGATGAGATCAGGGAGTTTCTTTTCTTTGTTTGAATATGTAAGTTCAAAATCTAAACATATATCAGGGGTGCCAAAACAATGTATACATATTTTAAGAGATGTTATCTATATATTATTTTGAGTTTGCCATAATCCTAAGTATCTGGACGTTGATGATAACTACTTTGAGCACCTCTTGCAATGGCAGAAGCCAAAAGTGAGTTGTAATCATCTTTTTTTATTGGTATATATTGAGTATTACAATTTTAATACAGTTTTTTAAAAAATGTGTATATGTTTTTTGGCACTCTGTATAAGTGCATACATGCATGCATGCGCGTGCGCACATACACGAGATATGACAATTACCTTCATGAACTCATCCTAGGAAAAGTGCTACATACCTCATTGCTGAATATCACTATAGTAATCTTCGAAGTACTCTCCCTGGGAAGCTATGCGCTGATGCCAGCGCCTTGTCCACCTGTCAAAGCAATTTTGGAATGCTTTTCTTGGAACAGCCGTAAGAGCTGTTGTCGTATTACTCTTGATATCCTGAATATCATCAAAATATCTTTCTTTCAATATTTCTTTTATCTTCAGGTAAAGAAAAATGTCACTGGGGGCCATATCAGGTGAGTAGGGAGGGTATTCCAATACAGTTATTTGTTTACTGGCTAAAAACTCCCCCTCACAGACACTATTGTGTGAGCTGGTGTATTGTCGTGATGCAAGAGTACCATTTTTGCACACACCTTTCTCATGCCAAGATTTTCAGTTAAGATTTTGCTGCCAGGCTCGGTGGCTCAGCCTGTAATCCTGCACCTTGGGAGGCTGAGGTGAGTGGATTGCCTGAGCCTTCGCGTTAGAGACCCGCCTGGGCAACTTGGTGAGACCTCATCTCTACAATAAATAAAAAAATTAGCTGGGTGTGGTAGTGCACGCCTGTAATTCCAGCTACTTGGAAGGCTGAGGCGGAAGGATCACCGGAGCCCAGCAGGTCGAGGCTGCGGTGGCCGGGAGCAGCCACTGTACTCCAATCTAGGCAACAGAGTGAGACTCCAACTCTAAAAAAAAAAAAAAAAGATTTTTCTAACTGTTTCACTATTGATGTTTATTTGGTCTGCTATGCTTCTCACAGTCAGCCAACAATTTTTATGCACAGTTTGATGAATTTTTGCAATATTTTTGTCAGTTCTGCTCATTACTGACCATCCTGATGGCTCTTCATCAGTGATGCTTTCTGTCCCCTCAGAAAAACATTTAATCCATTTTTGTACTACTGGTTTCTTCAGGCCATTATCCGCATAAACTTGGACTAACATGTCCCTGATTTCACTTCCACTCCTGCCAAGTTTAACAAGAATTTTAATGTTTGTTTGTTGCTCTAATCAGACTCTGACATTCTCGCAATGACAGCTCTGATGGACATTCCAGAAAAAGAGTTCCAAAATTCCTTAAACAGGTGGACTAGGTGCTGGCATCGGTGCATAGCTTCCCAAGGGAAGTACTTTGAAGGTGATCATAGTGATATTCAACAGAGAGGTATGTAGCACTTTTCTAGGAAGAGTTTGCGAACTTACTTGTCAGACCACGCACACACTTTATATATATACATATATATATATATACATACACACACAAACACTATATATATACACACAATATATGTAATATGTACATAATATATTACATAATAGATATTAGTGAGAAATTTTCCTCTCATTTGTTTCTTACCAACTAATATTCCTCATCCACAGTTAAGTAACCTATTACTTTTATTACTTTAGATATATCATTCCAGAGTTTCTGTTTGCAAATTGTATTATATAGTGATATCTTCACCAAAAGAAGTTTTTTCTTTTCTTTTTCTTTTTTTTTCAAGGTAAGAAATCCTGTGTGTGAAGTCTGTAACAAGGTCCTCAATTCTTGATGCCAGTTTTCTTTATCAGGAAGGATAGCACAAAGTTAGTCCTTGGTGTGCTCCTTCAGCTTGGCCTTATCTACTCTATATAGAATAGTAATCCTTCAAAATTTCTTGTCAGTTTGAAGATACCACTCCTAAGTTTCTAGTGATAACAGGATATGTTTTTCGTCATTATATATTACATTGGATATTTTCATGGGAATTTGCATGTTATGGAACATAGATACTGGTATGCAAATTTTGGTCTTACTAAGATATTATAGCGTATACCTAAAATTTTGTAAGATTAGGATAAAAATCGTCAGGAATTATTATTTCTAAGTTTTCAAAGTACTTTTAAAAAATGATATAACTAATAGAGTTCCTGTTGTTAAGGAGCTTGCGGTTTAAGGAAACTCTCTGATACAGAGTATGTATTTAGCTTGTTTTATATGTAAGAAACATTAGGACCATCTACCACGTACATTTCTATGGCTTGCTTTTTATTTTTAAAATTTGTGAAAGAAACATAAAATTTACGAAATTGTATGTATCTACTTAAAGTAGTCTAAGACTAAAGCTGCTAGAGAAATTAGGAGTTAGGAGTTAGTAAAGAATAGTTATGGCTGGGCATGATGGTTCATGCCTGTAATCCTGGTATTTTGGGAAGCTGAGGTGGGAGGATCATTTGAGTCCAGGAGTTTAAAGTCAGGCTGGACAACATAGCAATACCTCATGTCTACAAAAAAAAAATTAAAAAAAAGAAGTAGCAGCCAGGTATGAAAGTAAAGTACACACCTGTAGTCCCAGGTACCTGGGAAGCCGAAGCAGAAGAATTGCCTGAGCCCAGGAGGTCAAGGTTATGGTGAGCTATGATCCTGCCACTGCACTCCAGCCTGGGTATCAGAGTGAGACTGTGACTCCCCTCCCGCCATAAAAAAGTAGTTTTAAAAGGCATGGGCTTTGGTATTAGACCTGGTTTTCATATCTTGACTCTGCCATCTGTGACTTTTGACAAGTCAATTGCCTCAATTATAAAATGAAGATAGTAAATACATTCTTCATAGAGTACCATAAAAATTAAATCTGCTTAAATTATTTAGCAAATCACAAGAAATACAATGTTGGAGTCACTGTTTTATTCAAACCAGCAGTAGTAGGATTATTGCAATAGTAGTAGTAGTTTTTCTTTTCACCGTATTTTGTTATAATAGCACATGTGAACTTTCTCCCAGCAGAATTTTAGTTAATTGATTAATTCGTGTCTCATTGGTGCCAATTAATAGTTTTTCATGTTATGAAAGAAACATAAAATTTACAAAAAGTTGAAAGGATTGTCAGTGTCATTATCTATAACTCTAAATAATTGTTCCAGTGGTGAGTGTATGTGGGGCGAGAGAGAGTGTATGTGTATATTCCTTATGGACTTATTCCACAAATGTATTATGAACCCTTAATTATACAAATAACTTAAGAAGATAAGCATTATTATTGAGAAAATAGTAAAATGTCTTATTTCCCTAGTACTTTGGGATTAACATAGATCTTGATATCTTTTACTCTATAGACTACGTTTAAGGTTTTGACTTTTTATTTCATTGTGCTTAAAGTAGTGATACATTCCTGAAAAAAGTAAAGAAAATGTATTTGTCTATAGTTTGTTATTTCACTTTTTAAAAATAAGGACTTCCTCAGTTATCCTTTGTCTCACAGAAGGCACAAAAACTAAATAATTTTGAAGTAGCATACTAAAGAAGCATTTTTAAAAATAAAAATATCATATGTTGTACCTGTTTCATTTTTAGGGAAGGGGTTAAGAGAATGAGTGTTATATTGAATTATCACTGTATAATTATCACTGTATATTATCACCTTTAATCATCAAATAACAATATAAAGTGTATTATTATTACCCACATTTAATAGATGAGAAAACTAAGGTAACAAATATTAAGTAATATATTCATAGAAACATAGTTTATAAATTACACATATTCAGATGAAATCTCAGGTATCTAAGACTATCATATTTTCTTTCTACTCTGCAGTACTACTTTCAGTGTTTGTTGAGGATTCTATAATGTTTTAAGTACCATGCTGAATACTTTACATGGTGTATTCTCTCATTTTAATCTTCATAAAATCCAAGTGAGATAGAAGGTATGATTATAAACAAAATATATAGGGCTGTAATAATTTAAATAATTTACCCATAATTGCTTAGCTATTAAACAGCAGAGCTGGATTTTCAATCTATATAAGTTTGGTAATTCCAGAGCCCAAAATATTTCAAACCTTTTAACTCAGCTAATGAGAATGACCACAATTTGATAGTTTTTCATGTGTTGCTAATCATAAGGTAGCATGATTTCTTTTACTGTGAATTTTAAAAATTGTCTTACATTAACAGTTCTATAAGTATTATAATGCTGATAATATATTTCTTAGTTTCTTTTTATATAGTACAGAGGCTTATAATGCCTTATAAAATTATTCCAAAAGGATTCTTAAATATGTTAGAGGATTATTTTGACTTACAAAATATTTTGTTAATTTCAAAAGTTAATTCAGTAATTTCCGTTGTTGTTAAATTTATTATGTATAGTAATCTAAATGGGTTTGTGTACTTTGTGTACAATGTGATGCCTGTTGAAACACTCATTAAGTAAGCCTTGTAAAAAAGTTATAAGAGAAAATGAGAGAGAGAGAGAGAGAGAGAGAGAGAGAGAGAGAGAGAGAGAGAGAGAGAGAAAGAATGAATTCCTAATGTCCTTTCTGGCCTTAAACTTTGAAATCATAAAATATAAAAAGCTAAAAGCATACCTAGAAAAAACATAAACTCTTTAAACATGCTTTTCTTTTGATCATCGAGGATTTTCAAAGTCAGTAGAAACTTCTAGAAAATCCATTAAAATACCAAAATATATTTAGTGCTCTGATACATATCTAGCCTGTTATGCTTTCTGGTTTTCTTATCTGCTTGCTATTGTTGCAACACTGCAACATTTCCCCACCCAGTAATTTAATTTTAAAGTATAAAACATGGCTCAAGGTTAGATGGTCATTGGGGTATGTACTAATTTTCTGACATCCTATATTTTCTGATTAAGCTAAATTGTTCTACTTGGCAGTAAAATATTATCGATTACAAATAATATTAACAACTGATAACAATAGCAGCTAAAATGAAATTTCCCAACAAATGTGAACTTCTTTAGCTGTATTTGTGCTGGGTATAATTGTCCTCTACTGTAGTTAGCTTTTAGGGAGTGGCAGCGGAGAGTTGAGGATAGCAAGGGTTTGAAGAATGTACTTGATAAAATAGGCTTCCTCTTTTTTAAAAAAAGGAATGGGAGGAAAATTTTGTTGCTACTACAGAAACCTAAAAATATTTTCAAAGTGGTAAAAAATGGTGGTAAATATTGATAATATCTAGAGAGATCAAATGATTAACATGTCAAATCAAAATAAAATAGTTGACTTACTATAATAACAACAACAATGGGTGTCACTAGGTGAACAAAGAAATATTCGGAAGTAGTTAATGAGCTTTTACACAAACTTATTTATAAAGAGAAGAATGGGAATGAAAATAGAAAAACGTCAAAGTTATAAGCACCCAGGTTAAAAAAGCATAATAAGTTTGGAAAAGCATGGAAAGTCTTAAATTTAGAAGCAATAATGGTAAGTCCAGAGATCTTAGAGAGACAGTCTAAAAGATAATAAAATATAGATGCATATAATCTGTTAAACCTGATAATTGGTTGCCAAAAAAAATTCAAAAAGGCCCAGGAGTGCACGTTTCCAAACTGAGGAGGCAAGAATTAAGTATGAAACATGTAATAATTCCTTGATGTTTGCTAGAATTATATGGGATACTTTGTAAATAAACAATAATGAGAGAACTTCATATTGAGGTCAGAGCATATAAAAATGAGCACAATAATAACCATAATTATTAGGCTTGGTTCGTCTCATGACCAGAGAAATTCGATCTGGAATGTTACTGACTTCGTATCAGACTAAAAAGCCAAATAAAGTATGTCAATAAGCCTTTTTTCCTTTTTAATTTTAATTTTTAATTTTAAAGATGTGGGATACAATTCAGGGTTAGGTATACAAATGTTCATTATGCAGGTACCCTTGTTGATGAGGTGCCCCTCCCCCGGCAGATTCCCACTACTGCCAATCCCGCCAACCCACCCCCGGCAGTTTCCCACTACTGCCAGTCCTTTTCTTATAATATTACAATAATTGTTCAAGGTCCACTTATCAGTGAGAACATGTGATACTCAGTTCTTTGTTTCTGTGATAGATCACTCAGTATTATAGACTTTAAGTCCATCCAAGTTGCCGTGAAGTTCATAATTTTGTCCTTCTTTATGACTGCATAATATTCTATTGTGGTAATGTAATGCAAATTTGAAAAGTCATTTTTAAAAGAAATTAGCTAATGTTTGGGGCCTGCTTCTTTTAGTTGAACCAGCACCAATTCAAGTTACATATTGTAGTACTGCATTTGGAGTAAAGGGGGGGGTGACTAAGAGTTACCATACTTGAAGAGATTCCAAGGATACTCTAATTTAGACAACTACTTAGGTAGGACAGTAGCCATCTCAATCTTGTATGACAGCAAAATTTGTAGTCAGTATTTTCTCATTTTTATTCCTTTTTTATATTGTTTACTCTCCTTGGCAGTCAAGTAGTTTTTTTGTTTTTTTTTTTGCTTTGTACACTACAACTTTAATTTAAATATGTTTCCTCTCTTCTTTATCATTTGTCAAAATAGGGAAAAATAATGGAGGAAAAAAATACCTATGGACTTTGCAGTCTATCAAATTCAATGATCTATCACAGAAACAAATAGCTGAATACCACATGTTGTCACTCATAAGTGGACTCTGAACACCTATCATAATACTACAAGAAAGGGATTGACAGTGGCAGGGCACTGCTGGGGGAGGGGGAGAGAGCAAATAAAATCAGTAGGGGTGCCTGACCCTAATCTAGGCGGGGTGAGGGCCGGTGGAAGGCCCTAGAACCCTGTCTGTACCTAGACCACTTATGTACCCAATCCTGACTTGTACCCCACATCTTAAAAAAAAATCTGGGTTTTCCTGGATCTTAGCCAATTCAGGATCAGGTTTTTTGTTTGTTTTGTGCGTGTGTATATAAAATATATTATCTTCCATATAATCATTGCAAATATAGTATATTCTCTCCAACCAGGAAAATTGCTTCAAAAGTTTTTAATTGAACACATTTCATTAGAATTATTCTTCTCTATTGTCCAGAGCATTGATGAGGTAGGCGCACACTCATATGGTAACAGCTTCATAAGAGAAGGAATCCATATTTATTGTGTCCAACACCCTATGCCCACGATATAGAATCATGAATGACAAATAGAGTATGCTCAATAAATATCTGTTGAATAAATAATGCATGGCTCACTGCAATATGACTTTCTCCTCCACTTCACAGAAACCGCTGCTGCTGTTTGTCACCATTTATCTAATTGCTAAACTTAATGAACATTTTTTAAAAATCTCATCTAACTAGATAATGCAGTTTTATTTCACAATGTTGGTTTATTTTCTTTCCCTTAAAACTTTGTATTTGATAGCAGTCTTGAACATTTTTACTTGTATGTATTTAACTGTACTTTCTCTATGCATTTCACAGACTTCCCTTCCTTTCTCTACCTTCTAAACGTAGATATTTTGAAGTGTTTTTATATGACTTTTTTCCTGATTTTACATTTTCTCCTTGGGTTAAGTGATTTATACTTTGTTATCTAACACATATGATGATTGCAAAATTTATATGCTAGCCCATATTTTTGTTACTTGAACTTCATGCTCCATTATCTGACTCTTGCTAAATATCTCTGTCTCACGAGCACTTCAACATATCTAAAATTGACACATCATTTTCCCTTCAAATGAGCTTTTCATTCAATATTTTCTATCTCACTTGGAGACATCATTTTCTATTTATTTATTCAATCCAGAATTTTTATTTTACTTCTTCTTTGTTAAATGTCATGATTAATCAATTGCTAGGTGCTTCTGATTGATATAAATATTTATTGAATGTTTCTTTATTTCTACTCCTACTACCCCTATTCTAGTTGACTCTTGCTATCTCTTATCTGTATTAAATGACTTCATTTATTTAGTCACTCACTACTTTACTCAACAATTATTTTCATTACCTTTATTTTTATCCCATTCAAATTAATCTACTGTGCAGTTACTAGAAAGCTCTTTCTAAAACAGAAATCCAGTGATTCCATACCTCAGCTTAAAACCCTTTAATGGTTCCCCATCATTTGTAGTATAAGATTCAAGCTCCTTAACATTGTCATATAAAGGCTTTTTATGATTCAGCCTCTTCTTATTTTTAGGCCTTATCTATAGAATACTTTACAGCACCAATCAATAATTTTTTCTTCAAGTCCATATGATGCTGTTTATCATCTTTGTAGCCATGCTTTAAGCTTTCACTCAACTTGGAATTCCATCTTTCCTGAAACCCCAGTAATTCCTGTTATTTATTTAAGACTTGACTCAGATGTCAATCAAAGGAACCTTTTCTTGTTCAACCCCACTGCCTCCTGTATAACTATGTCATTCTTTGTACTGACAGATTGCATTTTTACTTTTTTGTTGGCATTTCTTACTCTTGATTAACTGTTTGTAGGCAGGGACTGTATTAATCTTTTGTCTTCTGGACTTGTCATAGTACCTGGCACCTAGTAGGTATGTCAGAGTTATTTATTTCAGTCAATTAATTTTAATTTTATGTATATATTTGTCAAAGCTTTACATCTTTGAGTAGTGAGTCCCTATATTTCTACCAAGGGACCAAAAGCTCTGAGTCACTGCAAGAGTTTGACATGTTTTTTATTTGCAACAATTGAGTATAGTTTAAATAAAATGCTGTATACAAATATATTTTAAAAATCACAGTTACTCAGAAGTGTTACTGAATTAAGTTATTCTGTAGTTGTTTAGTGACACTGAACATGACAACTACTGTAATCTTTAGTGTTTAAAAATAGGTCCCGCAGCCGGGCTCGGTGGCTCAGCCTGTAATCCCGCGCCTTTGGGAGGCTGAGGTGAGTGGATTGCCTGAGCCCGCGGGTTCGAGACCCGCCTGGGCAACTTGGCGAGACCTCATCTCTACAATAAATCAAAAAATCAGCCGG
>CAUYQG010070119.1:0-18306 GCA_963574415.1 Tarsius wallacei
CCCAGCTAATTTTTTGATTTATTGTAGAGATGAGGTCTTGCCAAGTTGCCCAGGCGGGTCTCAAACCCGCAGGCTCAGGCAATCCACTCACCTCAGCCTTCCAAAGCGCGGATTTTGGATTACAGGCTGAGCCACCGAGCCCGGCTGACCCTCAGTTTTTTAAAGAGTCTAAAGAAATCTTGAGATCAAATTGTTTGAGAATAAATTATCTGCTGCCATGTTTAAAAACCTTCAATGAGTTCCTGATGTTCTAAAGATAAAGACCAAATTCTTAACTTGACCTTAATTATTAACAGTATGTTACAATTACATAGACATTTATATCTCATGTGATGTTCCCTTTTGTGTATACACTGTTCTCATCCATTTCACCTTGTTAACTCTTTCTCATCCTTCTGGTTTCAGCCTAAGCAGCACTTCCCCAGGCACATGCTTCTTTGTTACGACCTTTCTTGAAACCATACTCCTATACTTCAGAACTTTTTATCTTATTCTAATTATATATTTATTGGTGGAAATATTTGATTAATGTATGTCTTCCCAGTAGATGCAAAAGTCATGGGAACGATAAGCATGCATGTTTTGGCTTACCACTATATTCTTTCTCCTAGCAGAATACTTAGCACAGAGCAGGAGATAAAATATTTGTTGGTGAATGAATAAGTGGATGAATATATGAATATATGTACTGACATATTCATTGATGGAGTCATATCTCTATGAATTGATACAGTCATGTCTATTACTTCTTTTGACCTAAAAATCTACTGTTGAGTTACATTTATTTACTTGTATTTCTCCATACCGCTCTTGTTACTAGGCTATTGTTAATTTGACATGCTTTATTGTGTCTGTGCAATCAGTCTCCAAGTGACTGTTCACTGTTTTTTTAAATTTTAAAGTCATGGGGTACAAGTCAGGATTGCAAACATAGGTGATTTAGGTACAGGTGAAGTTTCAGGTCCCCCGCTGGACCTCACTTTGCCTGAATTCGGATCAGGTTACCCTTATTGATGTTATGTGTCCCCACTCTCCTGGTAGTGTCCCACTACTGCCAATCCCTTTTTTGTAGTATTATGATAGGTGTTCAGGGTCCACTTATGAGTGAGAATATGTGATACTCAGACCTTTGTTTCTGTGATAGATCACTGAGTATGATAGACTCCAAATCCATCCAAGTTGCTGTGAAGTTCATAATTTTGTCCTTTATGGCTGAGTAATATTCATCATGTATATGTACCACATTTTTTTATCCAGTCCAGTTTTGATGTGCAGCACAGTTGGTTCCATGTTTTGCTACTGTGGATAGTGCTACAATAAACATGTGTATGCAGGTAACTTCTTGTAGAATGATTTGAGTTCCTCCAGGTATATTCTCAGAAGGGGGACTGCTGGATTTCTAGTTCTTTTAGAAATCGTCACGCTATTTTCTATAGAGGTTAATTTAGTTTGAACTCCTACCAACAGTGCAAAAGCATTTCCTTTTCTCTGCATCTTCGCCAGCATATGTTGTTTTTTGTTTTATTAATGATGGCCAATCTTACTGGAGGTAGGGGGTACCTCAATGTAGTTTTGATTTGCATTTCTCTATGATTAGTGAGGCTGAGCATTTTTTCATATGTTTGTTGGCTGCTCGTATATCTTCTTTTGAGAAGTGTCTATTCCTGTCTTTTGCCCATTTTTAAATGGGACTGTTTGGGTTTTGTTGTTGTTGTTGTTTGTTGTTGTTGTTGTTTTTCCTTTAGGCATGTTTGAGTTCCTTGTAGATCCTGGATGTTAGGCCTTTGTCAGATATATAGTGGACAAATATTTTTTACCATTCTGTGGTCTGTCTCTCACTCTCTTAATTGTTTGTTTTGCTCTGCAGAAGCTTTTCAACTTTATGAGTTCCCATTTGTCTATCTTATCTCTTTTAGCATAGGCATCTGGAGTTTTGATTAGGAATTGGTTGCCTATTCCAATTTCCATAAGGGTGTCTCCTGCATTACCTAAGATTCTTATAGTTTGAAGTTTTACATTTACATCTGTGATCCATTCGGAGATGATTTTTGTGTATGGTGTTAGGTGGGGGTCCTGTTTCATTCTTCTGCATATGGTCGCCTAGTTTTCCCAGCACTATTTACTGAATAGGTTCTCCTCTCCCCAGGGGTTGTTGGTGGAGGCTTTGTGGAAGATGAGTTGGTTGAGAAATTCAGGTTTTGCTTCCAGAATCTCTATTCTGTTCCATTGGTCTATATGCCTGTTCTTGAACCAATAGCAGGCTGTTTTGATTATTGTAGCCCTATAATAAGTTTAAAGACTGGGAGTGTGATACCTCCCACTTCGTTTATTTTGCTGAGGATTGTTTGGTTATTCATAGTCATTTATGTTTCCATATGAATTTCTGTGTTGTTGTTTCCAGGTCTGAGAAGAATGATGATGGTAATTTAATGGGAATTGCATTGAATCTATAGATTGTCTTAGGTAGGATGAACATTTAACAATTAACAATGTTGATTCTTCCAGTCTATGAGCATGGAATATTCTTCCATTTGTTTGTGTCTTCTTTGATTTCTTTGAGCATTATTTTGTAGTTTTCACTGTAAAGGTCTTTCACTTCTCTCATTAGAAAGATGTGAAGGTATCTGATTTTTTTTTTTTTTTGTAGCTATTGTGACTGGGATTGACTGTTCACTTTGTAAGGGCTTGGACTGTATTCTATTCATCTGTGTAATCAAATTATACAATAAAGTGTTTAGCACTCGATACACACTCAGTAAATGAATGTGTGAAAGGATGTTTGAACTAAACATTTAATAAATGACATTACATATATCTTAATTTTTTAAAATTATTTCAGTTAAAACTCAGGTAATGGGAGAAATCAAGATTGCATTGAAGAAGGAAATGAAGACAGATGGTGAACAACTAATAGTTGAAATTCTCCAATGCAGAAATATCACGTACAAATTTAAGTCTCCTGATCATCTACCAGGTATCCAATTCTTTAATAGTGATCAATATGATATGTCTAGGACTTCATTAAGGGTGTGTCTTAAGTATTCTGGAAAATGCTCACTAAAATTTGAACTACACACCAAATATATCAGAAAATGTGAAAAAAAGAATTGATTAATATATGCAATAAGTTTTCTTCTAATTTTTTCTAGTTGTTAACTATGTCTCAAATGCAGATATTATAGTGATGTATTTATTAGATAAAAGAGAAACAAATTTCAATTATAAAGAAAATAAGAGCATTGGCTGGGCACAGTGGCTCATGCCTATAATCTTAGTGCTTTGGGAGGCCAAAGTAAGAGGATTGTTTGAGGCCAGAAGCTCAAGATCAGCCTGATCAACATAGTGGGACCTTGTTTCTATGAAAAAAACAATGAGAATTAGCCAGGTGTGGTGGTGCACACCCATAGTCCTAGCTACTTGGGAGGCTGAGGGAGGAGGATCACTTGAGCCTAGAAGTTTGAGGCTGCATTGAACCATGGTCATGCCACTGAATTCTAGCCTGGATAACAGAGCTAAGTTCTGTCTCAAGAAAGAAACAGAAGGTCAGGTGTGGTGGCTCCAGCCTGTAATCCCAGCACTTTGGGAGGTCGAGGCAAGAGGATTGCCTGAGCTCAGGAGTTTGAGACCAACCTGGGCAACTTGGTGAAATCTCATCTCTACAATAAAGCAACAACAACAAAAATAAGCCAGGCATAGTAGTGCACACCTGTAGATTGAGCTACTTGAAAGGCTGAGGCAGAAGGATCATCTGAGCCTAGCAGGTCAAAGTTGCAGTGGCTATGAGTGTGCCTTGTGCTCTAACCTGGGCAACAAAGTGAGACTCTGACTCAAAAAAGAAAGAAAGAAAGAAAGAAAGGAAGGAAGGAAGGAAGGAAGGACGGGAGAGGAAAAGTGGTTTTATCTTTAATCACTATGTTTTCTGAAGCAAATTGTACACATTCTGCTGGCTTTTTACAAAATGTAAAAAAAACTCTCAGATACAATTATAATTCTTTCAATAGAAATGTGTGTGATTAATGGACACTTAATGGACTAAATTCTTATTTTCAGATTTATATGTGAAAATATATGTGATGAACATCTCTACTCAAAAAAAGGTGATCAAGAAAAAAACAAGAGTATGCAGACATGATCGAGAGCCTTCATTCAATGAAACTTTCAGATTCAGTCTAAGTCCTGCAGGACATTCTCTTCAGGTAACTCTGTATTATATAGTTAATATTTTAAAATTTTCATTTATATTGTATTTATTTATATTTCTCATTCAATTATTCAATTTGTATGTGCTGATAATATGTTACGTGACATTTGAGAAATTAAACCTTAGCAGTACCTCTCCAAGAGTTCTTTAGAATTCTATAGTCCACTCACTCCATCCAGCCAACTACCAAGTCATCTCTACTCTGTTTGCTAAGTTTATGATATTTACATTTTTCTTCCATGCTCACTGCCACTAATCCCCTTTGGGACCCTATCTTTACCATTCAAATAATTTCATCAGTTTACCTGGTCTACTTGGCATAAAGGTCTTATCCCTTTAGTTCATTTCATTACAGCGCTGCCAGAGTTATCTTTTTAAAACCCTGGTTAGTTTACATTAAAGTATCTCAATGACTCACCGTTATCCTGAATCATTCAGAGTCCTACAAGGTGAGTTTTAATCATATTGACTTAGTCTCAGCATCTTCTCTATTTAATACTCCAGTCACAGAAGAATTTTTTCAAGTCAGGTTAAGTCTCCAATCTTTTATTCATATTTTTCCTCCCCTTCAAAGCTCTTTCTCCTTCCATCTCAAGACACTACATATTTTAGTGCCTTTACTAATGACCCTGGGTATAATTCATCACACTTTATTCACAAAACATTTTGCTTATCTTATTATGCCAACAAGCCCAGTCTGTCTTATATATATGTTATATAATATATATACTTACCTGTTGCAGCTTCTATGCTATCAATTTCTCTAGGGCACAGCCTAATTTTCATTGCCCTTTGTTCTGTAGCTTAGCACATAGTATGAAATATTCTTTGCATGTAGTATGTCTTCAGCAGATCTAGAGACAAGGAATAAAAGAAGAAATGGGGGTGAGAATAAAAGAAATTTTTTTAATATGGGAAGAGACCATGGGACTACAACATAAATTAAATATTTGCAGCGGATATGGTGGCTCATGCCTGTAATCCTGCACTTTGGGTGGCTGAGGTTGGAGGATTGTTTGAACCCAGGAATTCAAGACCAACCTGGGCAACATAGTGAGAATGCATATCTCCAAAAACTTTATAAAAAATTAGTAAGTATGGCGGCATGGACCTGTAGTCCCAGCTACCTGAGGGACTGAGACGGAAGGATTGCCTGAGCCCATGAGGTCTAGGCTGCAGTGAGCCGTGATCATGACACTGAACTCCAGTCTGGGCAACAGAGTGAGACCCTGACTCAAAAAACAAACAAACAAAAGTTTGAACCAGAGATAAATATGAGCTATTATAAAGCAAAAAATGCCTTGAGAGGATTAACTGCTATTAGAGTAGAAGGGATTTAAAAAAATTAAACGATACTCTAAAGTCTGCGTCCATAAATGTGTTATTAGGTAGTCAGATAAGGGATTTTGGGGGGAGAAAGAACAAAAATTTGTCTGAAATGAATTTGATAAGAAGATATGAATTCAAGTGGAAATATAAAATGACATTTGAAATCCCAAAAACAGAAACCAGAAAATATGGTTGTATCTGGAAATATATATTTTGAAGTCAGAAACATAAAAGTAAAGTTTTATCCAGGAAAAATGATGAATTATCTGAAGAGGAAATTAAGAGAAAAAGAGAAAATGAAAAGAATTTTCAAGAATTAATGGTTAGCTCCATTAAATGCTTTCTACCTTTCATTCAACACATCTCTATTACAAACAAAAAATATCTTTTATGTGAGATCCAGTGGGATAATATAAATTCTGCATATGACTTAAGAAATCGCTTTGAAAGTGCATACGATAGTAAAATCACCAGTAGATGAAATACTAAATAAAATTAATGCTTTGTGAACTTCTATTTATTTATTCAACATCCAAATACTTTTGCATTTAATTTAATATATGATAAACTAGTAAAAAATGTATTTAGCAAAGCTAGTTTGTAAAACTTTCTATCAGTTTTAAGCATAAACTTAGTTAGAATTAGCTGGTTATACGTTTCTTATCGCTTATCTTTCAGAATAATAAAAGTGTTGATATGAATTAATTTCTATTATGCAAATCTTTTGAGGACATTTTGGTTATAAGTTATCCTACAAGTATACCTACTACTTCCACATACTCTTACCCTCTCTTGTCTGTGCTGTTTCTTTGATATCCTTAAAAGAGGTGGAAAAATGTATACACACACATATATATGTATATATTAAATCCATATAATTTTGGCTATTTTTTTCCTAGATATTACTTTTCTCCAATGGAGGGAAGTTTATGAAAAAGACCTTGATCGGTGAAGCATGTATCTGGCTTGACAAAGTGGATCTCAGAAAAAGAATAGTAAATTGGCACAAACTTTTGGTCAGTCCTACGCAAACACACTGAAGAAATGTGTCTGCTCAGGGTATAGACATTGCTCTAAATTGCCTCAAATCAAGACTATAGTTGAATACTATTGTACTAAGCTACGTTTAGAGGGGCAAACATGAGAGGGGGAACAGGCAAAAACACAAGTAAAGTCTTGTAAATTATTGTTGTGGATCACAGAAAAAGACTCAGGTGAAAAAATTCACAAGTTGAAGACAGAAGAAAGTTGGAACTCTGAGACCTTGAATTTCACCTGTCTGTCAAAAGAAACTGTGTGGGAAATTTTGATTATTTAAGGCAAAAATCTTTGAGCAGAGTTGAGCTGTCGCTTGAGAAAGAGGCTCAGAGATTAGTATGGTTTCCAATGCATAACAAAGGCAATACTTTACACAAAGAAACCTTGATTGAAAGGAAAGAACTGGTGTAACAAATCTCAGTTTCTAAAATTTGGAAAATCTTTCTTCTTCATCTTCTGTTCTTAGGTAAATCACTGTTTTGAGATTCTGACCTAAGATACAATATGTGTCCAGGACCAGCAGTTAGATGGCTGTGTCCTTAGGGAAAATGAAACAGATGTCGAAATTGTGGCTTTTAGGCCACATTTTACAGACTTTCTGCGTCTAAATGTTACTAGGGTGTACAACACTGATTTTGGAATACATGTGGTAAAAGCACATTTGTTTCAGTATAATTTGAAATAATGTAGAGTGAAGAAGTAGGTAGAAGTAAAATTACATTTATCTAGAAATAAGACCATGACTGGCTAACAAGGAAGAATGTTGCCCCACAAAATATTGGAACTGATGGAAAACATCAAAATCTTCATAATTTTCCATTAAGCCAAGGCATTTTCAATCTATGTAACAAAGGGCCTAGATTAAATTGATATGTTCTAGGAAGCATGATAGCTTATTCTTTGTGGAATTGCAAATAAATGTATTAGTCTGCATATTTTCTTTCACTTGAATGATGTTTTGACAGAGAAAGAAAATTTTTTCTCTGGCAAACAAACCACATTAATCTTGTGACACTGATTAATTAAATGGGCGTCATTTCCTCTTTTCCATAGTGTTTTTTCTTTTCTCCTTTAAAGAGTTGATTCATTAACCGATTGTATAATGAAAACCTGACACCAAACTCAAGTTCTTTCTAATGCTCTATTTTCCTGCTTTAGTGACCATATGACAGTGATCAAGTTAATCAGTGTTGGGAAAATATGTGAAAAGTCAACATTTATTGATATTAAAATATACTTTGAACTATTTTGATAATATAGAATAAAACAACTAAAGTCTAGGTCTTACAATGAAGCACTCTCTATCAACAACACTAATTAAAGAGGTAATGTGGAGTTGTGGAAAAAACACTGAACTGTTATTAAAAGCCTGGCTTCTGGTCTTAGTTCTGTCACTGACTATGTCACCTTGTACATGTGACTTAAACTCACTTTCCCTCAGTTTTCTTATCTGTAGGAAAAAATAATTATTCTTAGCCTTCTAAATGGAATATTAGGATGATAAGTGATCTATGAAAGGTGAAAGCACATTTCCAAATATAGTTTTATACACAGAAGTGAGGAATAATTATTATGTAGCTTTTTAATTCTCAAATTTTATATGTAAAAAAATCCACTAAACCAATGGCAAGCATTGGCATGGGTAAAATCAATAAATTAGCTCCGAAACTCATTTTTTACTTAAATTTTCAACATTCATTTAACCTGAAAAAGGTGAAGAATTAATGAAAATGATTTGCAAATTTTGTTATCCTAAATTAAATAAATTATGCTGCTCTTATCCCATTCCCACATCCCACCGAAAATAAATTAATTAAATTGCTTCTCAGATCATTCTGAGCTTAAAAGCTGCTGCTTTATCCAAGGGTGAGGTGTTAGTGGAATTAGAGGAAGCCATTTCCAAAATATTGGTTGGCTATTGAGTTTTCTCATTTTTAAAGAAAAAAAAGCTTTAAATTTGAGAGAAATATAAACTATTAAAAATAAAAGAACTTTTAATATAATCCAGGCTGTGTATTTTTATTATATTAATTAAAAAGTCACTCTTCCCTGAACTAAGAAAGATAACTATCACTTTTCTTCCCTCTATTTTGTAATCTCCCTCCCCTGACAAGGCAATGTCATTCACCATTGACATTGCTCAAAAATGAGCATGGGGGAGGGGAATCATCACAGATAGGATATTGCCAGAATTTTATTTTTAGAGACTACTAGATCTGCTGATGGTTGCCATGGATATTTCCAGCAGAAGCTAACACTTGAAGAATCTATAATCATCACTCATAATTGGGGAGGAGAAAGGTCCAGGGAAATCTCCTTCTAATATAAAAAGGCTTTGTTTTTGCCCTTAAAAGAAAACCCTGGCTCGTCTTTGATCCTCTTTGCATCCAGAGGTTTGCGTGAGAGATTGTATGACCAGTTAGGTTACTTCATTCCAGTTGCAATTTCTTTTAGAATAACATACATAGAGGGATCATCTCTTGGTAGCTATTCAACCTGAAAGGGAAGGAGTCTTTCCAATGAAGATACCCCCTTGTTTCAAGGTTCTAGTGATGGGGCTAGGTCAATCAAGAGCGTTACCAACAGGGCTTTTTTTTGTGCACCAGCATTCCCCTTCAGAGAGCATAAGATCCTGCCTGTGTGCCAAGTTTGCAACTGACCAGACTCCTAGGTTGTACTGGAATTATTCTATGCAACACTGATCCTTACATGAATGCATTTCTTCTGAATGATGTTGATTACCCTTCTTACAACAAAATGATTTCTTTTTTAATTGCAAATAGGGCTCTTGGTGTTTTTTACTTTTTGTATATATCACAGCACATGGTTTTACACTTTTTATTTTATTTCATTTTATTGGAATTAGCTTTTTTTAATTCTAATTGTGACAAAGTTTGTAATCTCTAGATAATATGTGATTAGTTCAATTACCGCACTTATACCTTGAAAAGCATCTCAATTTTTCCCACAATCTCATTGAGTCATAAGAGACTGAAGTTGCTTCTTGGTTTAAAATCTGGTCCTAAAGAAACTTAACTGTAGAAACAAAAGCACAGAGTGAGTTTTTACAAAAGACAGGGAATTATAGAATATTCATTACAAACACAGATAACAGTAGTAACAAGAAGATGGTGTTTTCCCTGTTTTTACTTAAGATTGAGAAGATTTTTGGTGACTCCGAACTCTTTATTTACATTTCAGTTTAAAAGAACAATACCCAAGGCTAAGGGGCTGCAATTGTCTTTACTCCTTAATATTGCCCGTATTTTAATAAATTATACTAATTAAAAGCATATTTTCAGCACATTGATGGAATTAATTTTGTGGATTACACACATTAAAATAGTCATATTGTGGGAATATTATAGCTGGTAACCAGCTGATATTGATTCTTATTGTAGGAACGGTTGTAATGATAGCCATGGTAGCAGTAGTGATACTAGCGGTGGTGATGTGAAGTAAAATAAAATTATATATTATATTGTGCCCAGGTTATTAGAAATTATTTGATCAATGCTTCATTTCATTAAGATATCATAAAGATGTTTATAGTATTTTTTTACTTTATTATTTAAATCATAACTAACAATATTTTTAAAAGCTTATTTTCATTGCTACAATGTCTAATATTCCAAATCAGCCAACTACAACTATATATCTGTTTATAACTATATGTGTGACAGAAGTGATTTTCTTTCTTTTTGAGCTTGAGATGAAAGTGAAAGAAAGCTTAATGAATAATTATGAGCTATTTCTTGAATAATTACTTGCCTTTGGTGTAATACAATAATGAATGAGTGAAAAGAATATTCTCATTGAATATGACACAATGATGTCTTCTGTATGTTTCATGTTGTTATTATTACAGATATCCATTAAACCAAAATCATTTAATCAAATTCTTTATCTGATAGGTAGATTGAGAGCATTTTCTTAATTTGTTACCTTGTACATAACTATACATTTAGCAAAATAGACAAAGTTGAAATATTAATTTCATTTGGCATTCAGCATGTGATACGATTATTGTTTGACTGTGTCTATATATTTGTTCAGTGATGTGCTCAGGTGCTCCCACTACTGATTAATGTGTGTGCTAATATCCTAACAACACATATGATGTTAAAGAAAACAATTTCTTGTCTGAAAAAATAAAAACTCTAATAAAATTGATTTTGAAATAAAAACTAAAGTACTTGGAGATAAGTCTTGTTTCTGACTCTATGTTGCATGCCGTGTTGGTGATTTGCTAGTATGTTCTTTTTTTGTCGTTGTTTTACCCAAATCCGCCTGGAAAATCTAATGAACAAGTGCAAATTCTTGGGCTAAGATTGTATACACTGATCTGAAAATACATGAAAATTGTATTTTAAATAATGCTTGTAAATCTGTCTTGAGTTTTACTTTATGTAAAAATATGTCTTGGTTTTGTGATAGTATACAGGATGTATCTTGATAACTTATGTAAATTGTGCTGTATAAAGGCTGTTGCCTCAGCCTTACTAATAAATATTGAAAATATCAACTTTGACTTATTGTGTTTATCAACTTGATAAATAGATACTTAATATAGAAATAAAACTTTTCAGACATTTTCTCTGAAAATTATATCATAAATACATTCACTCACCCAGTTTAATAAAATATATTTTAAATGTAGCACAGATACATTACTTGAATTTGCGAGAAAGTCAGTACTTACTACTACGCTCCTGTTTTGTTGGAAAAAAATGTTTTCTCCCTCAGAAGAGTTAGCAGTTGAGTGTTTAGCTCCTGACCTACCTATAATTTATGGACATTATTATGACTGTTTAAGTGACCATTTGCCTTAAAAAAGATTTTGCTTTGGCTTTTTTTTCAGGTAGATTATACAGTGGACAACTTTAGTGACTAGGCTTGTGAATGATTTGATGGGAGTATGTATATACTTAGAGAAAAGGTATGAAATATTTTATGGAAAAGAATTCATTGGAGGGGAGACGGAAGTAGATTGTGAAGTGAGATTTGAACAGTATGCACTCTCTGGTTTGCTCAAATAACTGTGAGCAAACTTATAAATTCTGTTCCTGTTACCTAAAGGAAAGCTCCTAGAGTTTTTATAAAGGCCATGTCTGCCACATTTATAAAATAGTGTTTTTATCCCTGCCCCAGCCATCAGGATTTTCAGGTTTCAAAGGAAATGGTCTAATGAACAGGAATAGAAGTTGTGGTGGAGGTGACTTGGGATACACTGAGTACCATGTGCAAGTGGATGTGAAATCTGCATGTATACCAAACCTGCCACTCATCAAACAGTAACCTCTAGCCTTACCTCCAACCCAAGTATGCGGCCCTACTGGGTCATGCGGTGACTAAAGTTTCCCAGATTTGCTGGGAATTGTAAATTCAAGGTGGTAATCCAAATGAATTGGAAGAAGAGAGGGTCAAAGAGGAAAAGCTGTTGAAGATCTTTCTCCCCGTTAAGAAAAGTATATGCCCTAGAACTGCTCCAGCACCCTTGGTTTCTGATCTTTTTAAATATTGAATATGGATTAGAATAATGAAATCAGATGACATTTGGCAAAAATGTCTATAAACAAATAGTTTTCTTTATTTTGGTATAAAACTGAACATAGCCGGGCTCAGTGGCTCAGCCTGTAATCCCGTGCTTTGGGAGGCTGAGGTGAGTGGATTGCCTGAGCCCGTGGGTTCGAGACCCGCCTGGGCAACTTGGCGAGACCTCATCTCTACAATTAATAAAAAATTAGCGGGGCGTGGTAAGCGCACGCCTGTAGTTCCAGCTACTTGGAAGGCTGAGGCGCAAGGATCACCGGAGCCCAGCAGGTCGAGACTGCACTCTAGTCTGGGCGACAGAGTGAGACTCCAACTCAAAAAAAATAAAAAAATAAAATTAATTAATTAATTAATTAAAAGGAAGCAAAACAAAGTATATAAACACAATATAGAGAAGAAAAAAAATTAAGTGTCTACCATGTACTAGGTATCCTTCTTTATACGTGTCACCACACCTGTGAAGATAAAATATTATTATTCCCATTTTGCAGAAAACTGGATGCTCAAGGTAGTTAAATAGCTAGTCTAAAGTTACATAAATGTCAGCTAGCAATTCAAAGATTCAAAACCCAGGGCCAGGCACCATGGCTCATGCCTGTAATCCCAGCACTTTGGGAAGCTAAAGTAGGAGGATCACTTAAGGCCAGAAGTTCGAGACCTCATACCTACAAATAAAAAAAAAAATTAGTTGTTATGGTGGCACATGTCTGTAGTCCCAGCTACTTGGGAGGCTGAGTCAGGAGGAACACCTGAGCCTAGCAGGTCAAGGTGACAGTGAGCCATGGTCGTGCCACTGCACTTCCAGCCTAGGTAAGAGTGAGACCCCAACTCAAAACCAAAACACTCAGGCCCATCACTTTCTTTTCTTTTCTTTTTTTTTTTTTTCAGTTGGAGTCTCACTCTGTCGCCCAGACTGGAGTGCAGTGGCCGCTTCCGGCCACTGCAGCCTCGACCTGCTGGGCTCCGGCGATCCTTCAGCCTCAGCCTTCCAGTAGCTGGAACTACAGGCGTGTGCTACTACGCCCAGCTGATTTTTGATTTATTGTAGAGATCAGGTCTCACCAAGTTGCCCAGGCGGGTCTTGAACCCGCGGGCTCAGGCAGTCCACTCACCTCAGCCTCCTAAGGCGTGGGATTACAGGCTGAGCCATCGAGCCTGGCTAGGCCAGGCCCATCACTTTCAAAGTCTGTATGCCCCCTCCTCCACACTACTTCATTGTATCTTTACAAAGAAATGACAGAAATTCAGTAACTCTGAAGTATCTATAAGGACATACTGTAATGGGTGATCAGTGTCGATTGTTTTCTGTCACTTTACAGCTAGCTTTAGTTGCAGTTGTTACACCTGGTTTTGAGGCTAAGCCTATTGGTGATGCTACAAAGAAAAGACAAACCCATAAAGTCTAAAGATTTCAAAAAGGACGAGGTGATCTTGGTTTTGGACAGGCACTGCCTTTGAGGCAATCTCTATTCTCCTGCCCCAAATTGCTAACTCATTTAACCAAGGGAAAAGTAGGGCATGTTAACCTTGATAAATGAAAATACAATTCGGTATCTATAAAATTGATTCATTTCAGAAAACCAAAAAGGGCTTTTGGGAAAAAAAGTAAAAATAAGTCATTTACTCTAAAATTTCTTAGGCAAGTACATTCTAATGAGAGACAAAAGATTAGTTATTGCCCTTTCTTAATAGAAACAGAAAAACTAAAATTACATAAAGGATTATCAAATACATTTTAAAAATTCCATCCATAGGATGCTAGCCTTTATGAAAAAGAGAAGGGAATATAAAAAAACTTAAAAAACGTGTTATCTAGTCATTTCTGCAGAAAAGAACATCATAAAATATAGGAAGAAAAAAACCAGGAACTAATGAGACTGGACCGGGTGAAAATAATGGGAAAATGGGAGCAGGTTAGTAGGCTAGCAGGGTTGAGGGGGAAATAACATGGCTGAGTATCTCTTGTTTGTATAGTTCAGAATCATGGTAATGTTCCACATACCCAAGAAAACAAATAATTAAAATCAACCGGTATATAAGGAGGATGCAAAATGGAATACAAACAGAAACAAGTGAACCCAACTGTATTATAATTGAATACAATCACACTGACAGGGGTGTGGAAGAAGTTACCTGAGTTGGAAAACTGTTTTGAATGTATGCCTCAAGGCTGATGATAAAAGGGAACTACACACAAACATCTCCCACTTAGGAAGTCTGTTTTCCACAGGAGCTTGGGTTAGCAATCTTAAACCACTTTATGCATATACTAGGATTGAGTGAATTGGTAAACATATCGTGGCTAACAAAAGCCAGGTTTCTCACTGTTGGAGAAAGGAATTTCCAACGAGCAAAGGAAGAACAAACCTGTGGTGTGGGACTGGAATGGGACTGCCAGTAAGTATTCATGGTTCTTAAGTATAGATACAGACTGACACAGAAATTTGCATATATATATGTGTGTGCAAGTATGTTTTTTCTTTTCTTTTTTTTAATTTTAAAGATGTGGGGTACAAGTCAGGAGCATGTATGTTGAGGTACATATATTTCCTAGCTCTGTCTGCTAGAAGGTCTAGAAACAATGACATTCCATAGCTGGAGCAGACCTAGTACCCAGATCTTGGTTTCTAAATACCATTTTCCAATAGACAAAATCAGGGTTCCTTGGAGAAATGGTTGGTTCCACACCTGGGACAGGGACGTTTTAAGATATGCCTAGTGCACGTTGTGGTAACAGAAAATAAGGAAGGGTTAAACAGTGGGGGTATGTTGAAAGGACTTAATAGCAAACTAAAAAGAGTTTGCAAAAGTCAAATCTGGGACAGTTTGAACAACAAAATAAACAATAGTAAGGAATAATAACTTACAGACTAAAATAAACATCTACAGATCCATACAGATGTAAATAAACAACTGAATAAATATACAGGAGAGAAGAAATAGCTCTTTCTTACAGTAGAATTCCAATTGATAAATGTATGAGGAACAATGGCAAAAGAAAAACTGCCATTAGTCAAATACCACAAAATATTACATGCAAAAAACATTAATGGATGTGAAAATGAGTGTGTGAAGGTGTGACGTGAAACAAAATATCTCCTTTCTTTTTTTTTTTTGAGTCGAAGTCTCTGTTGCCCAGACTGGAGTGCAGTGGCCGCTCCCAGCCACCACAGCCTCGACCTGCTGGGCTATGGAGATCCTTCCGCCTCAGCCTTCCAAGTAGCTGGAACTACAGGCACGCGCTACCACGTCCGGCTGATTTTTGATTTATTGTAGAGATGAGGTCTCGCCAAGTTGCCCAGTTGGGTCTCGAACCCGCGGGCTCAGGCAATCCACTCACCTCAGCCTCCCAAGGCGCGGGATTACAGGCTGAGCCACCGAGCCTGGCCGATATCTCCTTTCTAATGAGACACCTTGTCATTGCAAAGGAAAAACAGTAATTTTGCAGTAGAGAAGCATGGCAGACCCTATCCTAACCCAGTGATCTAAGCTAACATCACCAATAATGAGACATCAAAATCACATACCTCTTGGTAGTGAACTGAGAAGGGCATGACATACAGTAGTATTTTCCCAAAAATTTACAACCTCAATCTGATAATCATGTAAAACATCAGAGAAACCCAAATTGAGAGATAGTCTACAAAATGGCCAGTTGTCTTCAAAAGCGTCAGTAATGAAAAACAAAGAAACACTGAAAAACTGTCAAAAATTGGAGGAGAATACAGAGACATGACAACTAGATACAATGCTGGACCTGAGTTTGATCCTGGACCAGAAAAAGACAGTAGTGTGGTAATTGGCGAAATTCAAATAAGGTCTGTAGAATAGTTAACAGTATTGCATTAATGTTAATTACCTGATTTTGATAAATGTACTGTGGTTAGGTAAGATGTTAACATTAGGGGAAAGCTGAGGGAAGCATATAAGGAACTCTCTGTGCTAGTTTTGCAACTTTTCTGTAATTCTCAAATTATTTCAAAACAAAAAGTTAGAAAAATGACTTCCATCAAAAATATTACTAAAAGATCAGATTTAATTTAGCCTGCTGCACAGTCATCTCTACGGTGGTAGTTTTGTGGGATTGTCTCTAACTGGGAAAAGTTCTCCTCTTAATTTAGTCGACAAAAAGTCTCCAATTTAAATATATATAATATAAATTGTTGAATGCAGGGAGTTCCTGTATCCATAGGAATAAACCTCTACTCTTATACATGCATTTGAAATTTTTCATAATAAAAATTTAAATATATGTTATCAATAAGCTTTCTTTCTTTCTTTTTTTTTTTTTTTGAGTCGGAGTCTCACTCTGTCGCCCAGAGTGGAGTGCAGTGGCTGCTCCCGGCCGCCGCAGCCTCGACCCGCTGGGCTCCGGCGATCCTTCCGCCTCAGCCTGCCGAGTAGCCGGAACAGGCGCGCGCTACCACGCCTGGCTAATTTTTTTGATTTATTGTAGAGATGAGGTTTCGCCTGCCCAGGTGGATCTCGAACCCACGGGCTCAGGCAATCCACTCATCTCAGCCTCCCAAGGCGTGTGATTACAGGCTGAGCCACCAAGCCCGGCGACTTTTTTTTTTTGAGCTGGAGTCTCACTGTCGCCCAGACTGGAGTGCAGTGGCATGCTCCCGGCCACCGCAGCCTCGATCTGCTGGGCTCCGGCGATCCTTCCGCCTCAGCCTTCCAAGTAGCTGGAACTACAGGCGCGCGCTATCACACCTGGCTAGTTTTTTGGTTTATTGTAGAGATGAGGTCTCACCAAGTTGCTCAGGCGGGTCTCGAACCCGTAGGCTCAGGCAATCCACTCACCTCAGCCTCCCAAGGAGCAGGATTACAGGCTGAGCCACCGAGCCCAGCTCAATAAGCTTTCTAAATGCTTGTCAATACAGTGAAGATAATTTCTTATCATTCCTATAACTTTCATAAACATCTAGAATTCTATCATGCATTTTTTGGGTTAGCAGGACCTTAGAAATCAAGACACCCACCCCGCCTTACAGCATAGGAAGGAAGCTAAAGCCCAGAGGTGAGGTCTAGTTAGAACCCCTGATTCCTGGTCTGGAGCTATTTCTCAATATTACACACCTAAGCTCTTCATTTATTCAAAAACTTGTCCTGGATGACAATGATCTAAACACTTCAACTGCAACAGCATAGTAGTACTATTTATAATAACTTCCAAAAACAACAAAATTTGAACTAAATTGCTAGACTTATGGAAATGATATGAGGGACTAAAATAGTGTATACATTAAACTATTCTATTTTACTGTTTTAAATGAACTCTTTTTTTTTCCCTCACAGAGACAGGGTCTCTCTCACTCTGTCACCCAGGCTGGAGTGTAGTGGCTCACTGTAGCCTTGGACTCCTGGGCTCAAGCAATCCTCCCATCTTGTCCTCCTAAGGTCCTAGGACTACAGGTATACACCACATACCTCGTTAACTTTTTAATTTTTATAGAGATAGAGTCTTGCTATGTTGCCCATGCTGGTCTCACATTCCTGCCTAAAGTGCTCTGATTATAGCCATGTACCTGGCCTTTTTTTTTTCTCTCTAAGACCAGGTCTCACTCTCACCCATCCACAATCATAGCTCACTGAAGCCTTGAACTGCTGGGCCCAAGTGATCCTCCCACCTCAGCCTCTTGAGTAGCTGGGACTATAGGCACGCACCACCGTGCCCAGCTAATTTTTAACTTTTTTTGTAGAGAAGGGGTCTTACTGTGTTGCTCAGGCTGGTCTGGTCTTGAACTTTGGTCTGCCTTGGGCTCCCAGAGCGTTGGGATTATAGGCATGAGCCACCGCACCAGTCTGTTTTTTTTTTTTAATTTTTTTTGATTTGGAGTCTCACTCAGTCGCCCAGACTGGAGTGCAGTGGCCACTCCCGGCCACTGCAGCCTCGACCTGCTGGGCTCCGGCGATCCTTCCGCCTCAGCCTTCCAAGTAGCTGGAACTACAGGCGCGTGTTACCACACCCGGCTAATTTTTTGATTTATTGTAGAGACGAGGTCTCGCCAAGTTGCCCGGGCGGGTCTCGAACCCGCGGGCTCAGGCAATCCACTCACCTCAGCCTCCCAAAGCGCGAGATTACAGGCTGAGCCACCGAGCCCGGCTGATCGTGAAGTTTTAGCCGACATGCTGATTTGCCGGTTCATGGACCCACTTCCTGCCACACTTCCTTCTCCTTG
>CAUYQG010070120.1:0-17235 GCA_963574415.1 Tarsius wallacei
GCCTGGCTAATTTTTTTGATTTATTGTAGAGATGAGGTTTCGCCTGCCCAGGCGGGTCTTGAACCCGCGGGCTCAGGCAATCCACTCACCTCAGCCTCCCAAGGCGCGGGATTACAGGCTGAGCCACCGAGCCCGGCTTAGCTTCATGTTCTAAAAACATCCCCCACTCCTACTCAAACTTGACTCTCAAGTGGTAGTGTAGTACGTGCTGTTTCACGAAGGAATCATCTTCCTCTTCTCTTTTGGCTTTTACATGTGCTCTTCTTGTTGCTTATGATAACCACGAACTGACCCTTACTCTTTCAGAACTCTTCTCAGGAGTCACTGTTATGCAGGCAGCCTTTCTCAGCCCTGCCTCTCTATGTAGCTTAGGTGTGGTGTCCCTGCTATGCATTCCCCAGACATCTTAAGGTTACACATACATTTATCACAGTTATTAGAACTGTGTGTGTCATGGTAAGAAAGAACATGAAAACTTGTTTCCAATTATCTACAGACATGTTTGGTGGATGGTAAGTTGGAACAGGAAGATATTGCAGGAAGGGTCACTCCCTCGTGGTGGTGGTCTACAGGGAATGAGAAAGAAGTCTAACACTGTGTTCCATACTTGGCAACAGGGCATGGAAAAAAAAAGTGGTTTGGACTATGGTGCAAGGGTGTTTTTGAATATGCCCGAAGCAGACTGCTAAACTCTGCTCCGATATCCATTCTCCTTGTTTCAATTTTAGTAATAAAAAGACCTCTAGGGTTTTAGCTGGTCTTATGACCACCCAGCCAAGATTACATTTTTCCCAGCCTCCCTTGCAGCTAGGTATTGTCATGTGGCTAAGTTCAAGCCAATAGGATGTAAGTGGAAGTGACCAACAGAAACTTCCAAGTAACTGGAAGAAATAATGTTCTTCATGTATGAGTTCTACTGAGTTTAGACCACTCAATAAGCTGGTTATAAACTGAAAACAAAAGCAAAACCAAAATATCTCAACTAGACTGATAACTCGAGCTGTCCTCCTATCCTACCTAAATTAGCTATGGCTCTCTGTCTTATGAAAAGAACAGTATATGAAAAGGGGAAGGGGAGAGGGATGAGTTGGTCAGAGAGAGAAGTAAATATCAGAGCCCTAGACTCAGGAAACCTCACTGGCATTAGAAACTAAGGACAGATTAGCATTACCTTCTTGGGACCACTCAGCAAAACACTGCAGGGTATTGGAAGCTAAGTGCTTCTCCACCACTCTTGAAGATTTGGTGGGATGAGCTCAATAAGAGGAACAGTCTTGGCCTCTCTCTGCACTTTCACTCCCTCTCAGGAGAGTTGGAAAAACTTAAGTGGCTGGTAAATTTGGGCAGAAGAAACTCCCTTATTCCTTCTGAGGGTAAGCTGCCCCAAGGGCTGTAGACTCTATTCTACCTCTCCACGCCACAAATGGCATACGAAACTGACCCCACACAGGGACATCTGCAGTGGGACTTCCGTGTTTCCTGGGGCCAAATGGCCACACTGGCCTGATTCAAGCAGTAGGAGGTACACAAGCCCTCAGATCAAAGTTGTGCCCTTCAACTTAGCTTTCATCAGTTAATGAAGGTGATATTTTGACCTTCTTCATTTTAGTCCTATTCAGACTTTGTGTGGAGGAGAAGATGGACATTACTGAGCCCTCCCAACTCAATCCAGAGGGCATCAATATGGTTGAGCAGAACAATAGCACACTCTAGACAATAGAAACAGCTGCCGGAGGAATGGGAAGGGACAGATGATTAGGAAGCAGTTCAAATTATATTTGGGACATCCCAGCCCCACCCTGGAATTCCCAGAGAGATGCAAAAAAGAAGGTGATGTGACTATACCACATGGCAGGTGAGGACTCGTAATAGAGCTGATTTAGGAGCAAACTCTTAAAGTGACTTCACCCCAGCTCTATCACCCAAGGGAAGATTCAGCCTGCAGTAATCAACCAATACTTGAAGACTTTCTGATCAGGAAATTATACTACCCCAGGTGTTTTATAGGACTTCAGGGAGACGTAGTCTAACACCCAATAAGTTCATTATCTAATACAATTTAATGAAATGTCAACTTGTCTTCCTGCCACAGAACCACAGTTTCCTTAGAGGTTTCCCCTCAAATCCTTTCCAGTTTTACTCTTCCTTGCTTTATTGATTCTATAACCTGGTGGAGAAGGTATGAGATTTGATTTATTTAAAGGAATCAACCAATAAGATTCAGCTGAACCACTCAAATCCCATGGAAAGGCTGCAGTTTCTCAAGAATGCTGAGTTTTGAAGATGCTCACAAGTCAATGTAAAGAAATAGAGAGGTCGATATGTGTCACTATCCTAACTGATTTTTTTTTCCTGTAGGGTCAGGATTGCCTGAATTCAGCACAATTCTTGTCCTAAATAAGTGTTTCATAACGATATTAGTCCAAGCTCTCATTACAACACAGCTAACAAGGGCCAGATTGGTTGTGGTCAAATTATAGTTGCCATTTTGTGGGCTACATCTTTGTAAATAGGCCAGATTGTGGCTTTAATTGAGGTCATTTGGGGGACTTGGGGTGGTGGAACAAGGTCACTGTGACTCTTCATTAGTTATTTTGTATACCAAAGTGCAACAAGCATGAAGAGGCCAGATCACATATTTGCTTCAGGAAACAGCAGGCTTCCAAAGCATGCGATGCCATAGAAGATTCAGGGCATCAGAGACAATTTTCCTCACACTTGCGAAACTGCCTTCTTCTCTCAGAAGTAGGGAGTCAGGGTAGGTTAGTATGAAGGAAAGAAAGCCAGTTTCTGAGTCAAGCAATTCTAAGTTCAAAGCACAGCTCTGTACTCACTTGCTATAACTTCAGATAAGCTCTGTAACCTATCTGAATCTTAGGCTTCTCATCTGCAAAATGGGGTGAGAATACTTTAACCATGGTGTTCATGCTAGCATTAATGAGATTACATACATAAAGACCTAATGCATATTAGACTCTCAGAAATAGTACCAAAGTGACTTTGAGGTCAGAGGCAGATAATAGACAGTCGAGAGTGATTTGCTAAATAAGTACAAGAGGAAATGAACACTTCAGGAAAATACATGATTTTGGACATGTGATATAGTCAAGAAGGAATTAATGGAACAAAAGCATAAACTAAACAGCCCACATTGTGCTGAGTGCTATGGAGACTTACAAAGTTCAAATAGACAAGGCCTTTTCCTCCGTGGTGCACTTGATCCTGCTGGATATGTATGTTAGACACACATGAACCTGAAAGAGTCAGTTTGCAACACAGGTCAATGAGTAACAAAACCATTGCCTGTCCCATGGCTGATTCTCTATAAATATTTGTCCAGTGGATGAATCAAGCCTATCCTAATCAAAAAATGGACTGTGTGGATTCAAGACTTTCAGAATGAAAGCATAAGAACCCGAGTGGACCCTCTCCCTGGACAAACAACTTAACCTGTGAAAATTTTGAATGACAATCATTTAAGTCACTGAAAGTCATCCTAAGGGCATGCAGCCAATGCAGAAAGATTCATTTAGGAAAATATACCAAATCTTGGTAAAAACAGTGACAGTCTATGGCATCTGAGCCAGAAGGTACCCCTTGACCCTTCCCCACAGCTTCATGCTACAGACGCTCTACTCCAGGCATTTGAAAAAGGCAGTGGCTGCTTCTTCCTCAGTCTCCAGTTTGGAGTTACAGTTTTATCTGAAGAGGGGCAGGTTGCCATTTTTTATCTTCCCAACTTCTATTCTGTTAAAGCTCTATTTTAGGCAGGCATGGCAAAAAAGACTACATTTCCTACCTTCATCCAGCACTGACTCATAGAACACAGGAATTACTTCCACCCCAATTTGCCTGTAGGGTGGAGGCTCCATGCCTGGAGGGGCAAGACAAGATCAAGGGCTGCCATCTGTCCATTCTGCCACAACCCCCTAGTTCTCACTCAAAGAGCAGGATGTCAGTCAGGTTAAAGCAGGTCCCTATGCCCAGCTCTGGTGTAGTGGCACAGGGGTTCTGCCCAGGGTAAAGGCAGGTCATGAGGACTGAAGAGCCCTGTGGGTCTGCCTGAGGGGACTGACTTCATTTAGAACAGCAACTTCGTACCTAAAGCCATTGTTGGAAACCATGGCGATCTTGGTGGAGAGCAATTAAGAAGAGGCTGGTGGCTCTACTATACTTACAAGAAAAATGTCAGAACAAAAGTTTTGTGAGGAGAACCAGAGAAAGAGACAGCCAAGAAGAGCCCTCTTGGGATCTCAGTCAATTCTGGGGGCAGAGAGGATGTACTCACGTGCTAGGCTATACCTACTCAGGAGAAATCAGAGCAGGATGAGCGGGCTGACTTGAAAGTATCTTCCAAGCTGCACATGAAGCTATTAAAACAGGGCAGATGACTCACTAGCACAAAGTACTAAATACCACCTCTGACCAAACGTTGACTGAGCAAAAGGCTACTTTGACCAAGGTGGGACTCCCAGAAAATCAGATTTAAAAATAAAATCACACTTATCTCTCTCTGGCCATGGGGAAAACCATGTGATTGCCCAAGGCGGCACCATCTCAGGGATGATCACAGAATGACCTCCAAGATACTAGTCTCTCACTAAATGTGGGACAAGCAAAAGTAACCTCCTTGAATTGTGATAGAAGCTTCTAAGCCACACACACATTCATTGGTAATGGGTAAAAAAATCTAACTAGTTAAGGAGTTTAAACACAACACTTGACCAATAAGTGATTTATGCCAACCCAGGGGTAATCTTTAGGTAGTTGAAAAGACAAAAAGACCAAAACAGGGGGTGAAAATCTGAGCAGGGACATCAGGAGTTACACGGTAACAGAAACAGACTTTATAGAATTAGTTCAGCCAAATCACTAAACTGTTGATTAAAAGACCAAACTCTGTAAAATATTTAAAGATGTTTATTCTGAACCAAATATGAGTGGCCATGACCTGAGGCACAGTCCCAAGAGACCCTGAGACTATGTGCCCAAGGTGGTTGGGTGACAGTTTGGTTTTGTACATTTTAGGGAGACCGAAGTTTACAAGCAAGGATATACATTGATATTGAGGTTCACATTGGTCCTGCCTGGAAAGGTAGGATATCTTGAAGTGGGGCTGACAAGTCAAAGATGGACTCAAAGATTTTCTGATTGGCAGTTAGTGGAAAGAGTTAAGCTCTAACAATAAGCAACAGGTTGAACGAGTTAAGATCTGTCTAAAGAATGTGAAATCAGTCGAAAGAAAAGCCTGAGTAAAGATAAAGGGGTTGTGGAGACCAAGGTTCCTACTATGTAGATGAAGCCTCTAAGATAAATGTCTTAAAAGGTGTCAAATTCTTCCTAGGGAAGGAGATTCTCTACAGATGCAAATATTTCCACACAAAAGAGACTTTGCAGGGCTATTTCAAAATACGTCAAAAATTATATTTGGGGGTAAAATATCTTAATTTTCTTTAGGAAGTGCTATCTGTCATGTGATGGTATATCAGAGTCAGGTTGGAAATTGGCATTTTATTACCACAGTCTGCTTTGTCAGTCTAATTATTTCCATTTTAATGTCTAAACTCCAAAAAAGAAGAGGTATAACAATGCATGTCCAACCTCCTTTTCTGTAATAGCCTGGAATTTGGTTTTTCAAATTTCCATTCAGTCAGCTGGGAGGGCTTAGAACTTTATTTTAGGTTTACAACACAAACAAACAGCAACTTCTGGGGATAATTAGTACTCAGAGTTGTTATAGTATAGTATCTAAAATACCCAGTTTTCAACAAAAAAATTACAAGACATGCAAAAAACAGGGAGAAAAGCAGGCGATAGAAACTACCTTTGAAGGATTCCATATTGTGAACTTAACAAAGACTTCAAAACAGCCAGCAGAAAAACTCTTAAAAGAAAACATAGAGATACATCTTTATGACTTTGGGTTGGGCAATAATTTCTTAAATATGATACCCAAAGCAAAAGCAACAAAAGAATAAATAGGTAAATTGAACTCCATCAAAATGAAAAATGTCTGTGCCGTAGACAACACCATCACAAAGGTGAAACGACAACACATACTCATAGAATGGAAGATGGCATTTATAAATCACATATTTGATAAGGGACCGATATCTAGAATGTATAAAAACTCTTTCAACTCAATAATAAAGAGACGAATGGCCCAATTTTTTAAGTAGGCAAAGTATTTTAATAGACATTTCTCCAAAGAAGGTATACAAATAGCCAACAAGCACATGAAAAGATACTCAATATCATTAGTTATTAGAGAAATGCAACTCAAAGCCACAATGATATACCACATCACACCCACTAAGATGGCTATACAAAAATTAAACAAGAATTGGAGTGGATACGGAGAAAATGGAAGCCTCATGCATTGCTGGTGGGAATGTAAAATGGTGCAGCTGGTTTGGAAAACATTTTGGTAGTTCTTTGAAATGTTAAATGCAGAATTACCATATGATCCAGCAAATTCACTCCAAGGTATATACCCAAGAGAAATAAAAACATATGTCCACACATATTCATAGCAGCATTATTCAGAATAACCAAAAAAGTAGAGAAAATCTAAATACCCATTAGCTGATACATGAATAAATAAAACACGGCACATCCTTACAATGGACTGTTATTCATTTATAGCATCAAATAAAACACTGATACGTGCTACAACATGGATGAACCATGAAAACACTATACTAAGTGAAAGAAAGAATACAGTCACAAAAGACCACATATTTTATTATTTCATTCATATGAAATGTCTAGCATGGGCAAATCCATAGAAGCAGAAAGCAGATTGGTGATTGTTTAAAGCTGCAAGTTAGAGGAGAAATGGGCACGTGGTTTCTTTTTGGGGTGATGAAAGTGCTATAAAATTAATTATGTTGATGATTACACAACTTTGTGAATACACTTAAAAACTTTGAATTGTACATTTTAACTGGGCAAGTCATAGAGTATGTTAATTGTGTCTCAATAAAGTTGGGTAAAAAATAATAGATTGGGTATTACTGATACAAATTCCTTTATTTCTGGAAAGAATAAAGACCATGGGCAGTGAGGTAGCGGGCCGTATTTCAGGGAAGAATTCAGAGTTGAGGCAGGCCTTGCAAATGCATTTGTCTATGTTGAGAATTCAATCTAGACAAACATGAACTCTCATGCAGGGCGGTGTTCCCTTCTATAATAAAGAATAATTTTTGTCTAATAAGCAATGTACAACCACAGGATATTTGTAAACAAGGGAATGAGTTGGTTGGAATTGTTTTGGGGAATATTATTCTAGCAGAAAAAACTGGAGAAAGAGAAGATGGGAGTCAGACATCAGGTAAGAGGTGATGAAGGCCTGACTTCATCTGGTTGATGTGGGAACGCAGAGAAGAGCACAGATAGGAGATACAGTGCTGGTACTTGGTGAACTAGAAAGTGAGTCACATAAAAATGTGGTTTTGTTTACTACCTCAAATTTTTTCTTGGATATAAGACTATATGGCCTTTGCTATGTCTTGGGTTCTTTGACCAAAGAAAAAATCACGGGATTTCTATTTTCAGTCACATGGCAGGCAAGATATCTAGCCCCATTTTCTTCCTGAAGATGACTAAAAATGCTAAATTAAAAATATGTTAAATCTTCTGGAAAGCATCTAAGTGTTGGTGGAGTAAGAAGGAATTATCCAGGAAAGGAAAGCTCAGAAAAGCCTTTGTCCCCCTGAGAATCTTGCCCAAGTCTGTCTCATTATGGGCCCAGTGCACTTGGAGACCCGCTCCATGGTTATTTGTCTATTCCTTGCATGTGTAATGAGATAGATGTAATTTAACAGCTGCCAGAGTCCTTGCACTGGTTTCCTGACCAACGGAAAAAAGCCACTGTGGCAGAAGGGACCAAGCAGAAGTCTTTATAACTTGCCTCCTTGCCTTCTAGTTTTACAGAGATTAGTCCTATCCTCAAAGGACTTAAAGTTTGCAAAGGTGGTAGTATCCATCACAACCTGTTTAAGTGATCCCTCTGGTCTCTGGGGAAAAAAAGGATGGATCGTGGCAGATAATAATGAATGACTATAAGTTGAACCAGGCATTTTCCCCAATTGCCGCATTTTCGCAGAACCTGTCTTCACTGGAGTAGCTCACCACTGTTTCTGATGCTTGGTGTGAGGCTGTTGATCTGACGTATGTGTTCTTCTTGATCCCCATCAGTAGAAAGATTCAAAACCCATCGGTCTTAGCATGGCAGCCCACCAGCACACATTCACGCTTTCCAGGGTTGTGCTAACTCTCTCATAACATTTGATGCAGTGGCTTGGTTTGAAGCGGACCTGGTGAGCGGTGAGCAGGTGACCTAGGTGTTCTCGAGGGCACTTGCAGATCAGAGAGTAAACACCTGTCCTCTATCATGCTAGAGGTGTGTGTGTCATTCTTCTCCACCTTCACACCTTGGCATCCTCTGCACCTGTAATGCACACAACAGCCAAGTTACACGTCCTCAGTTCAAGTGACCAGCATGAACTTATCAGAATCTCTAATACTACAAGAAAGATATTGGCAGTAGTGGGATACTGCCGAGGTGGAGGTGGGGCGGGGCGGGGGGTGGGGAGCAGAACACAACATCAGTGAGGGTACCTGATTTCAAACCAGGCAAAGTGGGGGCCAAAGGGAGGCCCAAACTTTACCTGTACAATGTCCACTTGTATAATATAACCCTGAGTTGTACCCCACATCTTTTTTTTAAAAGATACAATCACAAATCCTTGAGAGAGAGACACTGATAGGGTGAGCTGTTTGCATGCTGCAGGCTATAGCCAATTGAGCCAGGAATTAGCAGGCTTTCTCTCTTCTGAAAATCTGGTACTCAGACTCAGTTCATCAGTCTCTGTTGATCTCTGCTGGCTACTTGGAACTCATGCCTGTGGGAGTGGGAGGTCTCACAGTAGAAACAGGGCTTTCAAAACCCACCTAGAGAACAGAGAACAAATTGACATCATGGCCAGAGCAAGGACCTTAGGAAGTATCCACCTGCTTAAAGTATACTGTTTCTCATGAGGATTCAGTGACGTTATATATATGATGAAAATGCTAAAATACTCTAATGCTTCACACATTATTTCTTTCCTTTAGTTCTCTTTGTTTTAATGAGATACTCATAGACATTAGAGTCATATAAAATTTGGTTCAAATCCACAGAAGTGTTGAAGTTTAAATAATAAAACATGATTGAAAACACTGCTACATTGCCTATCACGTAATAGACACTCAAATATGTAGCATATGTGAGTCTTAATCCACAGACTAATGAAGCAAGAAACATCGTATCTTTTTGTTTTCTTAAATCGACTTACATTGAACTGTGAGCACCCATCCCTTTCAGGTCAGTAGTTCAGTCTCAGCCTTGGACCCTTCCAGTCTGTGGACAAGTTCTTGGATGCTTTTGCAGGGCTAGAGACCCCTCTGGTCACTGCTGAGATGCCTGTTGTTCCTTTCCAGGGATCTTGTCATGTCCAGGTACTCTGCTTGGGACCCTGGTGAGATGGGAGTCCCTGCTTCTCGTATCTTGTATCTCAGGAGCTCTACATAATGACTTATTCCCTCTGAGCTCTCACCCACTCTCAGGGCTGCTATCAGACAGCCTGCGACTTGGCCTGCTATGCCATCTCCTCTCTCTGTACACCTCCTTTTCCTTGTCCTCAGAGTCCCTTCCTTCCCCCCTGAGATGTCTGGCATAACCTTTTCAATAAATTTATGTTCCCTCTCCCGCCCCCTCCACCAAGTAATAAGACCAAACTGCTAAATGCTAACAAGAATAAATGCAGCTTCTCCTTTTTTTCCTCGCAAAATTCCAAATATCCTTAGCAACACCAAAATTAACATCCCAAGGAAGTATTCTATCAGGAATGTTCCTTTTCTTCCTGCCTCCAAATCTGGGAAGCGGAGACTTGAGAACTTTTCATTCACCAGAAATTTTGTTTAACCAGTTAGCACTCCAGGATGCCATCATTTGCCAGGTGGCATAGCTTTTGCCATACAATGGAATTTGCTATACCCAGCATAACAGGGCCAAAGTAGCATAAAAACAGTGGCACTCAGGAAAGTGACAAACATCCCAGGGTCTGCCTGTAGGAACATCCCACAAAGCTATGGCATGCTGTACTTGGAGGATTGCCACCTAGTGTGTCTGAGGAGGGTGCTAGTCAAGTGTTCAAGGTCATATGTGGATGAGTTGAATGTCAGGCCTGAGAGATGAAGCCGATGAGGCTGCAAATAATTAGGGCAGATGCTAGGAGGACAACATGATGTATTATTTGTGCAGAAGGTTGCATGAAGTGAGTACATAGCTGAAGTCGGGCTTTATGCCGGGAATAGGTCCTGTAGTGGTTCCAGGCACATAGCCTGGAGGCAGTCAGCTTGGGTTCTAAACCCATCTCTACCATTTCCTAGCTGTGTAACCTTGGAAAAGTTATGAAACTTTTCTGTGCCTTGATTTTCTCATCAGTAAAAATGGAGGCAAAATAACGGTGCCTATTTCACTGAGTTGAGATGCTTAAATGAGAAAATGCACACAGAATGTTTGGCACTGTTCCTGGCTCATATGCTCAATACAGGTTGAGAAGCCCTAATCCAAAAATCCAAAATGCTCCAAGCACTAAAATATTTGAGCATCGACACGATGCCACAGGTGGAAAATTCTATACTTGACCTCATGTCACAGTCAGAATGCTGTCAAAAATTTGTTTCATGCATAAAGTTATTAAAAATATTGGATAAAACTATCATCAGCCTATGTGATAAAGTGTCTATGAAACATAAATGAATTTCGTGTTTAGACTTGGGTCCCATCCCCAAATTTCTTCTTATGTATATGCAAGTATTCCCAAATCCAAAATTTGAAACACTTCTGGTCCTAAGCATTTTAGATAAGGGATACTCAGCTTGTATAATAACAGTAGCTAACATTTAAGGGCATGCACAATATTCCAGGAGTTACTCTAAGCACAGTCTATTCAACATACTCTTGAAGTAGTTTCTAGTGTGAACTCCTCCATTTTATGGAAGAGAAAAATGAGTATCAGAGAACTGGCCAAGCAGTTTGCCTGCAGAGCCAGAATGCTTACCCACTATATTTTTGGTTATTGCTGTTGCTGTTACTTGGTATTAACTTCTTGGTGTGGAGGTTGGCTTGAAGGCTGACACGGCCTATAGAAAGTCATACACAAATGGCACCAGATTCATCCTCCACCCAAGCTGTGATGCCACAGAAGAGAGAGTGGGAATTCACAGGGAGACGCTCGGCCCTGGGCAGGCGCTGACTAATTTTGAGCAATTTATCTCTGGCCTGAAGGCCATTCTTTCTTTCTGTGACGCTTCCAGTTGCTCCTAATACTGTAGGTAAAGTTGTAGACACTGAGTGGCTCTTGCTTTCCAATTCAGCACCTAAGAATGTGGAGACTCAGGAGTGGAATGGTCAAGGGCACAGACATTGGCATTAGACAGGTCTGGGATTGAACCTGGTTCTGTCACGGTGTGTTGTAAGGATTAAATGAGACAACGTAGGTAACGCCCTTGGTAGGGAGGTACTCACAAATGAGAGCCGTTACTGTTATTACTATCACCTTGTGCCTACTGATCTTACTTGGTTATTCTAGTGTCTGGGTTTTCTATTCCAGTGCTTTGGACCCTGCTGCCTGTCACTTCTCTCACCAACCCCTTTGGGTTGAGGTTTTATTGGGAATTAGCCCCTGGCCACTCTGTCTTTGGGATCCTTTAGGCTTCACTCTCTGTAAGCAATGGGCCAATTCCATTCTCCCAGTGACCTCAGATAGTGAGGATAAATCCCAAGTCTTACCTTCCTAGCGATAGTGCCAGTTCTGGAATGGGACCTGCATGGTTGGAAATGCCTTTTCCCTTCCAAGTCATGCTTCTTTGTGATGAGGGAAAGGGAGATTATCTTTGAGGTCCCTTGAGCTGAGATGGCATCAATCATCTCCGTTTGACGTCTGCAATCACCAGGATTGGGTGATGGGAAGAGAAGGATATCAGGAGAGAGGCCAAAGCAAAAAAGGGCCATCAAAATGCTCAAATCTTCTTTCGAATTGTCTCTGAGTGCTTTTTGTTTGTTTGTTTTCTTTAAGAAACAGGGTCTTGCTGGGCTCAGTGGCTCAGCCTGTAATCCTGCGTTTTGGGAGACTAAAGTGAGTGGATTGCCTGAGCCCGTGGGTTCGAGACCCACTTGGGCAACTTGGCGAGACCTCATCTCCACAATACATCAAAAAATTAGCCAGGCGTGGTAGTGCGTGCTTGTAGTTCCAGCTACTTGGAAGGCTGAGGTGGAAGGAGCACCGGATCCCAGCAGGTTGAGGCTGCGGTGGCTGGGAGCGGCCACTGCACTCCAGTCTTGGTGACGGATTGAGACTCCAACTCAAAAAAAAAAAGAAACAGGGTCTTGCTTTTGCCCAGACTGGAGTGCAGTGGTGCAATCATAGCTCACAGTAACCTCAAACTCCTGAGAAGCTGTTTTTGTTTGTTTGTTTTTAGTAGAGATAGGGTCTCCCTATGTTGTTCAGGCTCCTGGCCTCAAGCGATCCTCCCTATTCAGCCTCCTAAAGCTCTGGGATTGCTGGTGTGAGCCAACATGCCCAGCCCTAGACAATGAGGAAGTTAACAAAAAAATGAAAAAGTTCATTTAACAAAATTTCTGAGTACCTACTGTGTACCAGCCTCTGTTCTAGATACTTGGGATACCTGAGTGAACAAATCAAATCTCTGCCCTCATAAATCTTATGTTCTACAACATTTTAGGTGCTACCAAAAATCCATGGGTGCATTTACAACATGAGCACATGCCTTACAGATTCCAGTAGTTGCTTAAGGCTTCACTACATCGTAGATCATTCGTCACACTGAAAATGATGACATGAGTTCCACGTATACAACATGCTGGGCACTGTTTGCTTGCTTTCTGTACATGAACTTCCTAACCCTTACCTAAGCCCTGGTGGTTTTTTTTTTCCCCCTTGAACCAGTTGCTGTGGTCAAGTAACATGGCAAGCTCTGATTGGTCAGGCCTGCCTGTCCTTCCCTCTCTCTCACTCTTGGGCCCCTCATGCCCTTTGGGCAGAGACCAATGTCATCACCCATGACAGCCACATGGATTGAGCAAAATAACTGGAATGGGGTGAGGGTTGGCTTGTCAAAGGGATATATACTTCTCCAAAGCATATCTCTACCAAGTTACATAATAGACCATTCTAGAAAGGCAATGGCTTCAGCATTCAAAGCCCAAAATGCAAGAATGGTGCAGCTGGACACAGCAGAAATAGGACTATTATTAACCCCATTTTATTATTATTATTATTTTTAGGCACTGTCTGTTTTTATTTGAAATTCTTGATTCAGAATTATTATCAGGGAACAACTTTAAACTAATTGGGTTAGTATGGCAAAAGGTCTTACATCGTAGAAGGTGAAGTTCTAAGCCCAAGTTAAAAACTAGTCAAAAATAAAGACAGGCGGGCAGAACCTTGCATAACTTAATAAATTAAAATTGGGAGTGGGGGGGGATAGAGGAAGAAGACAGGGGAACATGTCTTCAGCACATATTCATTCTAACATTCACATCTGTTCCCACAGAACATGTTCTCTAAGGAGTCAGTTATTTCCATATGAAATCAAAATAAAACTGAGACTCATTCAGATCAACTTCTGAGGAGTGGTGCTTTTGAAAAAAAAAATACGTAAAATAAAATAAAAATAGAAACATCCTTTCTCAAACACTTAAACTGCAGTTAGAGTAGTGGGACAACCACTGTTTACAGAGCCCAGAGCCAGCAAATCTACATTTTTTCTAGGTCAAAGACAACACCTATGCAATCGATCTGGGAATACATGAAGAAAGAGAAAGAGCCCCTCAAGTTTGACTATTCTCCTGGGCCTTCAGCCTTCCATCTAATCCCATTTTATAAGTAAGCAAGCCAAGGCGCAGAGAGGGACTGTAACTTGCTCAGGTTCACACACCTGATATATGGTGGAGACGGGCTTTTGATCTAGCTTCAGAGCCCATGCCTTGGTCACTCCACTGTTCTGATAAAATCATAAAGACAATTTTAGTGACCATATTTTAGAGATCCCAAGAACCTGTCTTTTCCATTTGAACATCCCTGCCATTGGAATGTGCCATGTAATAGATGTGATAAGAATAGGTAGTATAAGTTTAATTGGCAGCATTTTTCTTCCTTATTGGTGTATCACATAATAATGTACCTTGCAAAAAGTCATGTTAGAGTTGATGAAGTACTGTATTTGTCCCACAAATATTTATAATGCTCCTGCTACATGCTGGGCAGCCATGCTAGGTTTCCTGTGTCAAGAGGCAAGAGGCATATATACAGGTAATTAATCATTACCCACAATGCAACATGACATTCTCAGTGAGAGAGTCATGCCCAGGAAGATATTGGAACACAAAAGAGGGGCACTAGCTAGAAGAGGGGGCCAGTAAGTTTTCCCAGAGGGGTGGGATACAGGTGGGTAGGGGAAGGAGAGGAGTATGTGGAGAACCCAAGTACTCCCTCTTGAAGGAGGATGAAATGTGAGGCAGAACATTATTTAAGATGGGACTGGATGTGTTTAGCATCATTTGACCTTGGGCTTTGTTTTTGTTTTGTTTGTTTGTTTTGTTTTTCTTGAGTTGGAGTCTCACAGCCGCCCCAGCATCAACCAGCTGGGCTCCGGCGATCCTTCTGCCTCAGCCTTCCAAGTAGCCAGAATCACAGGCGCGTGCTACCATGCCCAGCTAATTTTTGATTTATCATAGAGAAGAGGTCTCACCAAGTTGCCAGGGCTGGTCTTGAACCCACGGGCTCAGGCAATCCACTTGCCTCGGCCTCCCAAAATGCTGGGATGTCAGGCTGGGCCACCTTGGACTTTGAATGCAATGCTGCTTACATTGCAAACAGTGAGGATTCATTTAAGGGCTTGAAGTGAGTAGGACACGGCCAGATTCCAATTTGGAATATTATCTCTGGGAAGGGGGCGTGCAATGGGCTTGACTCGGAGGCCAGTTCAAGGGCTGTGGCGGTCATCCAGAAGGCAACACTGAGGACTTGAACTCTGTGAGTCAGTATCAGGATGGAGAAGAGGAGGTATGCTTGATTTCACTTTCAGAGATAACATTGGAAAGGTTTGGTGATTGTATTTGGGGGCGAGGGAGGGAGAGAGAGAAGAATCAGGGATGATTTCCAGATTCTGGGCTTGGACCACTGTCTGGTGGTGATACTATCAATCGAGGCAGATAGCAAAGGAAAAATAACAGCTTTTGGGAGAAAGAGGATGTGTAAGATCTTATACTTGTTGCGTGTGAGTTTTTGTAAGAGGAGGAGGCAGCATTTGTGACTAAGTGGTGCGTTCAGGTTTAGAATTTGGTGGCCTTGGAAGCTTGTTAAAACTGTGAACAGCCTGAGATCAGGGACTCTGTTTTTTTGTTTACCACCTCTTCTCAGTGCCTAATACGGCAACTGGCACAGAATCAATGTTCAATAAACGTTTGCCATCAGGCAAGTATAATAATTATAATAATATATGTGTATGAGAGAATGTATGTGCATATGTGTGAATGGGTATCTGCATATTAATGTACGTGTGTGGTTAAGGTCTCTGCAAGTATTAACTCTCATTTACGTCTTACAATGATATATGATGTATGTACTGTTTGTTACTACATCCATTTTTAACATTTGGAGTTTGAGGCACAGAGAAGGTAAGTAACTCACCTATGTTTCTAGAGCTAGGGAGTGGCAGAGCTAGAATTTACAGCTAGCTAGTGTGGCCTCAGGGTTTGTTCTCTATGCCTTTGCCAAAGATTTTGTTTCTCTGTTTTAATTCAAAATTTCCTTCTTTTAGCATTTGGTAAAGAGAAAAGGTTCAGCACACAAAAGGTTAAATTCCAGTTGTTTGGAAATTATGTTTTATTTTTTTCTTGGCAAATGCATATTCATATGACAAGATTCTGTGTAAATATCACCATCTTTGTGAAACTTTTCTTGACCTCATCTCTTTTCTTCCACGGTTAAGCCTTGCCTTCCTCTGGGCTCCCTTATTATCCTTAGGATGCTGCTATTAAAATACTTACCACTTTGTGTTGAATTAAAAAAAAAATAACTTGTGTAACCATCAATAAACAAAAGAAACCCAAATAAAAAGCACAATCCCATTCACAATAGCCACACAAAAAATGAAATACCTCGGCATCTTCCCAACCAGAGAAGTGAAAGACCTTTACAACAAAAACTACAAAATGCTGCTCAAAGAAAACAAAGACGACACAAACAAATGAAAAAATATTCCATGCTCATGGATTGGAAGAGTCAACATTGTTAAGATGTCCAAGAAAATCTACGGATAATCTTAATGCAATACCCATTAAATTACCAGCATCATTCTTTACAGACCTGGAAATGACAGTACAGAAATTCATATGGAAACATAAACAACCACACAAATAGCCAAAACAATCCTCAGCAAAATAAACAAATTGGAGGTATTACACTCCCAGACTTTAAACATTATTATAAAGCTACAATAATCAAAATAGTCTGGTATTGGCATAAGAACAGGCGTATAGACAATGAAACAGGATAGAGTCCAGAAGCAAAACCTCAATTTCTCAATCAACTCATCTTTGACAAAGCCTCCACTAACAACCACTAACAGAGGTGAACTTATTCAGTAAATGGTGCTGAGAAAACTGGCTGACCACATGTAGAAAATGAAAACAAGACCCCTACCTATCACCATACACAAAAATCAACTCTAAATGGATCAAAGACCAAACAAAAAACCTCAAACTGTAAGAACCTTAAAAAATGCAGGAAACACACTTATAGATATTGGAAGTGGCAACCAATTCCTGATCAAATCCCCAAATGCTCATGCCATCAGAGATAAGATAGACCAGTGGGATCTCATCAAACTGAAACGCTTCTGCAAAGCAAAGGAAACCATCAAGAGAGCAGGGAGACAGCCCACAGAATAGGACAAAATATTTGCCAACTGTATATCTGACAAAAGTCTAACATCCAGGATCTAGAAGGAACTCAAATGTGTCAAAAAGAAAAACAAACAAACAGCCCTATTAAAAAGTGGGCAAAAGATATGAATAAATACTTCTCAAAAGAAGACACACCAGCAGTCAACAGATACAGGGAAAAAAGGCTCAGTCTCACTAATCCTCAAAGAAATGCAAAT
>CAUYQG010070123.1:0-18669 GCA_963574415.1 Tarsius wallacei
TGTAGAGACAAGGTCTCACCAAGTTGCCCGGGCTGCTCTCGAACCCACGGGCTCAGGCAGTCCACTCGCCTTGGCCTCCCAAAGTGCGGGGCTGATAGGCCGAGCCACCAAGCCCAGCTGGAAAAAACAAAATTTTTAAATGAAGACTCTACCTGGAAAGTCATATTAAAGAAAATATATTATTAACAGAAAAAATAGCAAGCGCGCATTGTGGTATACACCCCTGATAGTCGGCGGTCTTGGCTGGCTTCTCCTTTGTTGCTGGCCCCCTCGCCTCCCGCTGGTCCCCCTGGCCGGTGTCCTCCTGGCCATCCCTCCCCTGGCTGCCGCTCCTCACGCTTGCCTCAGGAGAGCTACCCCGACACAACAGCTTTGTTTATCATGAACCTACTGATGAGACCCAAGTTTGTCTTTCCAGCCCAGCGTCTCCCTCAAGAGTCCAGTCCCGAATCTCTCTCGCCCACCTGGCTCACCCTGCTGGGTGCCGCTTCCCGTCTGCAGCCTATAATCTCCCAAGTAGCCTCATTTTCACCACCACCACCCCCCGCCCCCCGCACCTTCTAGCGTCTCTGCATTGTCCTCCACCGCAGCTTCAGACCCTGGAACAGGACTGGAGCATCCCCGTGGGCCCGGCACCGCCCTTCCATCCGCCTGACCCGCTTGCCCTCCTCACTGGCTCACTTACATGGCTCTCCCGCTCCCTTCCGCCCTCATCATGCCTTCTCTGCCCTTTCCACCCAGTGAATGCCCATTCTTCCTGTAAGTTTCAGCTGAGATTAAGGCAGACCTGAGCAAGGCCTCAGAGACGTTCCGTGCAGGCCCCGCTGGGCACACGCACTGGTCATGCCTGCCTGACCCTGTACTGTATGCCAGCTACGTGCCGCATGCCTGCTGGGCTTCAGCCACTGCGAATGGGCAGCATTTCCTAGTCACTGCAATTCACAGTGCCTGGCACACAGGAAGTCACCACATACAGCTCACTTATGGGAATGAGCTACGATGGCAGCATGAGTAAATGAAGGTATCTGATTCTTAGTTAGGTCACGATTTCTTCCCGAGAGACCATTTGAGGTTCAGGGCAATAGGCAGTGCCAAAAAGCTTAGTTACTTATGCCTATAAAGGTTCTCTTCACGGATCATAAAAAGACTCAAAGCCATTGAATAAAAACAGTATCATTTCCTGGAGGACCGAATTGACAGAATAGCTAACAGACGTGGTGAGTACCATCAAGCAACTTTCTTTTAAGTTTGTTATTTTCAAGATGTGGGGTACATGTCAGGGCTAGGTCAACAAATAGTCATCGTCCAGGTAAAGTTTGGGCCTCAGTTTGGTTCCCACTTCACCTGGTTTGAGATCAGGTGCCCTTATGGATGAGGTGTGCCCCCCTTCCCTGGGCAGTTTCCCACTGCTGACAATCCCTCTCTTATAGTGTTATGGTCATTGTCCAAGGTCTGCTTATGAATGAGAGCATGTGGTACTGCTCTGCTCTTTGTTTCTGTGAGAGATCACTGAGCATGACAGACTCCAAATCCATCCAAGTTGCTGCAAAGTCCATAATTGTGTTCTTCTTGATGGCTGCATAATATTCCATTGTGTATATGTACCACATGTTTTGTATCCAGTTCACTTTCGATGGGCAGCACGTTGGTTCCACGATTTTGCTATTGTGAATAATGCTGCCATAAACATGCATGGGCAGGTATCTTTCTCACAGAGGGATTTGAGTTCTGGGTATATTCCCAGAAGGAGATTGCTAGGTCCTATGGAAGGTTGATTTTTAGATCCTTTAGGAATCACCACACTGTCTTCCACCGAGGCTGTCCTCGTTGACACGCCCACCAACAGTGTAAAAGCGTTCCCTTTTCGCCGCATCCTCGTCAGCATATGTTGTTTTTTGAGTTACTGTTATGGCCATCCTGACAGGAGGTATGTGGTATCTCAGTGTGGTTTTGTTTTGCATTTCTTTGATGATTAGTGAGCCTGAGCATTTTTTCACGTATCTGTTGGCAGCTTGTACGTCTTCTTTTGAGAAGTATCTATTCATATCTTTTGCCCACCTTTTTTTTTTTTTTACAAAAGTTTACTCTTAAATGTACAATAGGCTTCAAGACAGCACCTCATTCTCGCTCTAGGTGGCAAAAGAAGTTATGTCAGGGAACATAGAAGTTTAAATATGAATGCAACTAAGAATTGTCATGGCTTCAGGAACAAGGAATGCCTCACTTTTCGCCAGATTTCTTAATTCCACCTGTGGCCAAGGGGCCTTTCCCCGTGGCCCTAGCTTTTAGCTCCTGGAGTTTCTTCTGCTGCTCTCCTTGTTTCTGCTTGAAAGCTTTATCTTCCTCGTCCATCTCATTGGCCTGCTTCTTGGGCTGTTTCAGGGGCTTCTTCTTGCCACCTTCATGGTCGTTTGAGTTCCTCGCAGATCCTAGATGCCAGGCCTTTGTCAGATATACAGTTGGCAAATATTTTTTTCTCCTGATGATTTCTTTGGTTTTGCAGAAGCTTTTCAGTTTCATGAGGTCTCACTTGTCTATCTTCTCTCTTATGGCATGGACCTTTGCGGTTTTGATCAGGAATTGGTTGCCAGTTCCAACTTCCATAAGGGTGTCTCCTGCATTTTCTAAGTAAAACAACATTTTTGAAGTGAAGCCTTCATAAGAGGAAACAAAAGTTCCCGAGACATTTTTGCCTTTGCAAAATGTTACCGGGTCACGGTGCAAATTTCCAAAGCAGGCCACGTCAGCCTGTGTATCGGACTCCTCTCTGGATTTGGGACACATTTCAGTGGGAGAAGCTTCCACACTGTTCCCTGGAGCACCGCACAGAGCAACCCTTAGGTCAGCCTCGAAAGGCTAGCCTTACCTTTCCTAAGTCGGCATCAGTAGAACCTTCACTGACCAAGACTTGGAACGAAGAGAGAGGAAGTCAGCAAGAGTCAGAGGAGAGGAGGATTTGGTCACTTCGAATCATATAGATGTAGTGTATTGACAAGGGCGCAGAATTTAGAGACAGAAAGTTCCGGCTCTACCACATACACATGGGTGACCTTGGACAAGTTAAGCCTCAAGTAACTAAGTTAAATCTGCATGGAAGGATGGGTTCTAGGGGCCTGGCTTACTGCTGAACACCAGGCAATGGGAGCTGGGAGGAAGACTCTTCTCATGAAAATCATCTGTGATTCGGATCCGTCTCCCTGCACACAGTAGATTCAACTTGGCCCTGACACAATTGCTTCCAGAGGGCCAAATTTAAAGTAAAATTTAAAGTAAAAGTGATTTCTCATTGATCCCAAATCTCTGCTTCCTGTCTTGCATATTTTAAAGACACTAAAAGTCCACTTCCAGCCGTTCACAGCGGGGCTGGGAGGAGGGTAAAGAGAGTGACAATGCCAGCCCTCCAGCAATGCCACGGTCTCTGACGTTGCAAGGCTGGACCCAGAGGGTGCCCTTCTGCTCATGTGCATTGTGTGTGGTCAGACGCATCTCCAAGGAGCCCAGAGGCAGCTGGGCAGACGGTCCGGCCGGGGCATGCCCAGGAGCATGTGTCCAAGGGGCAGGCTGGGGCAGGAGAAAACGCCCCTTAAATGCTGTCCTGACCCAGTTTGGAAGCCCTAGCTAGAGGCCCGTCCGCTCCCCATCTTGAGCAGAGGAAGTCCACGCCGCCAACGGGTTCTCACGCTCTGGGCCATTACCCACTGCCCTCACTGCTCAGCATCAGGCACCGAAAACCAGCAGTGGCCCCACGGCCCAGAGCCCTCCACTTCTCCAACCCACCAATCCTAAGCCCGCTTGCCCGGCCTCACCCGTTCCTCCCAGCAGAAAAAACCAGAGGGGCGCTTGCCCAGAGGTTCCCTCCCCACCCACCCCCTCCCCTGCCCCGGCCTCCTGACCAACCCCGTGCCTCCCCAGGGAACGGCGAGCATGGAAAACAAAAACTCTCCCTCACACGGCTCTCTTGACACTCCTCTGGCCTCACCACACCTCATCCAAGGCAAGGTGCTTATAACAGACACGGCCCAGGTGATCAGAGTGGCCTTGTGCATCCATTGGCACCAGGAGCATGCCATGCCCCCTCCTTGGCATCCCTCATCCCCTGCCACCAAGCCAGGGCCCTGGGAGTTCTGTCTCTTGGGCGTTCGTCAACCCCCTATTTTCTAGATTAAAAAATAGTGTCGCTGCTTTCTGTACTCTAACACTATAGTGACTGTTGGCTCCACTCACTGGAAAAGGCAGGCGTCTCTTGATTATTTCAGATGGTCATTTAAACCTTGAATTGCAACATCACATTTTAAATGCACAGATCTTCCTCCCGGAGGCAAATGCCCACACGTGGGAGGGGTACTGGGCTTAGTCAGAAACCTGAGCCTGCACCCAAGGCCTCCACTGGGTCAGGGTCATTTTACTGCCCTGGGGCCCCTCTTCACATTTCTAAAAGGGAAGCAACGATGCCGGCTGTGAGGGGCTGTAAGGAGGGTAGAGAGGCGGACAATGCCAGCCCTCCAGTGATGCCAGGGTCTTGAGCTCGCCTGGAATGGGGTTTTCCCAGGCTGTGACCCGACCCCCGCCCTCCCTCGATTGCCATGTGTCTATCGCCCTGGTCTAGAGGATGAAAATGCCCCTTCCCTTCCCTTCCAGCAGATGTGGTGCCTTTGGGATCCCACGTGGTCAGCGGGCGAGAAGCCATTCCCAGCCCACCTGGGCACGGCCTAGAGGGAAGCTCGGGAGCGCTTTTCTTTTCTGCACTCACAGCTAAATTTACCCTCATTTTGTTTTCCCAGAAACCGTCCTTGTGTTTTAAATGTTTCTCTAATATAAAAATACTTGGCAGCTTTTTCCAAAAACATTTAGCTGCCTAAAATCAAGAATTCTATCATTTAATCTGGTTATAAAATCCCTTAAGGAAAAATAATGATGAAAAGCTTTTGGTTGAAAAGTTACATTGTGAAGAATGATTTTGCTACTTATGTTGTTGGCTTTGTTCCTGAAAAGCTAAACGTATAGCAAGAAATTTAAGTACCCTGAGATGTGGGTTTTCTTTGAACATCTCCAAACTGGGGAGAGTGTGGAGGGCTGGCTAACTGTGAGTCTCTTTGTGATAATGTCGTCACCCAGAGAAAGAAAGGGCCGCCCCCAGATCTGCTCACAGAGAAGTCAGTGCTTTGGCTGAAAAAACAATCCTTTTATTTGAGGCAACAAATCTCTACATAAATGAAAATATTTTTCAACAGAGAAACCGTTGCTTCAGAACCATTGAGTACTCTTAAAAATTCTGTTTCTATTCTTAAATAGGGAATTTATAGCACCGTTAGTATTGAAGGATCAATGAACAAAATATACAGAGTTCAGATTTTGTAAGAAAATAAGTTGTTTTTAATATGCCTTAATTCGTCTGGAAGAGCATGGCAGTGTTGAATTTGATCTAGGCCCAGTTCTCCTGGAAAGTGTTTCAGGAAATGGGGAGGCCCAAAGGATGCCCCGCCCTCCTGCGTTCTGAGATGAGACCCACCTTCGGCCTTCCTCAGTCACTCAGACAATACCAGCTCCTCTTCCCGAGACGCACAAAGGACTGGATGACTTCCTTGCCTCCCTCCTATGCGCACATGTGCAGAGAGGCACATATACTTGGGTCTGTTCATGGAGGCGCTCATTTCTGCCACATCAAAAGATTGTACTGTGGATGTATGGGATCAGAGAAAGCTGTGAGACATATATCCATGAGATCTGCTAGCCTCGTGCAAGACGCTGGTTTTTTGGTAAACAGTTCACCACCTCATTTGTTCTGTATAATAGAAGGGATTTGGTTAAAAGTTATACTGAATATCTGTGAAGGGGATTCTACTAGAAATAGTGAGAGCAGAGAGAAGCAACTTGGTAAGACAGTTATGCAAGATATGTTTTTTTATTTTAAAGGGAAAAGAAAATGGTTTTATCCCGAAGTAAAATGACTGGTTGTTCTAGAATGGAAAAAACGAGTGTGTAGAACAAAGCCTGAATGAATACAGAAAGTTGTAGATGGTTCTTGAAAAGGGAGACTTATTTGCAGTAGTCCAAGCTGGCTAAGGTTTAATGGGTTTACTTATAAGATTTTCAAAAAGAAATTCTGTTTACATTTTTCGTGGATTGATGGTTTGCCCTAAGATATTGGAAAAGTTTCCCTTTACCTTCTGAGAACTTGCCTAGGAAAAAAAGATCCTTGCATTTTATGTTGACTTTATTATAGTCTCGGTTAATTAAGAGAACTAAAATTTTCACCTTTGAAAACACTAAGGTTAAGTCATGTCACCTCCTATGTTTTCTGTTAAAACTTCTTAGCATCACTTTGGTTAAGTAGGTAGCCAAGTATGATTTCTCAGTAATCCATGATGATACCTTTTTTTAAATTTTCAAAATTATTTTTACTATTTTTGTAATTTATTTATTTATTTGAAAGACAGGGTCTTGCTTTGTCACCCAGGCTAGAGTGTAGTGGCACGATCATAGCTTATATCTTTTTTTTAAAAATCGCTATTCGTTTTACTATTGAAGTATGTGTGTATGTATTTGAGAGGCGGGATCTTGATCTGTTACCCAGGGCAGAGTGCAGTGGCACAATCATAGCTCATTGCAGCCTCCGATTCCAGCGATCCTCCAACTTCAGCCTCCCAAGTAGGTGGGACTACAAGTGCCTTCAATGTCCAGTTAGTCTTTTATTTTTTTTTTTAACAGAGATGGGATCTCGCTATGTTGTCCAGGCTGGTCTCAAACTTCTGAGCTCTAGCGATCCTCCCTCCTCGACCGCTTAAAGCTCTGAGATGACAGCTTAAGCCACTATGCCTGACCCATGACTATGTCTTGATCAAGCGTTCGAATCTCCTGACAACGTTTGACATTTCGCCTTCCCAAATCAAATCTTAAATGACATCTTGTGCATCTAAAGCTGTCTTTGAGATTTCCCAGAAGGCCCATGGAAAGTCACAAAGGACGTAGTCTTTCCCCTTATGAAAAGAGAGGGGTGCTAGAAAGAAGTAAGGTTACTTGGTTTGTAACTATTGAGTTGTATGGGAAGCACTGGCAAGCCAGAGGAGATGCTCCGCCTTCCCTGCGTTAAATGTGAATGGGCACAATGGCGGTAACATGAATTCTTCAGAAACCTCGTGCGGTCTGGAGGTCCCTACAGACCTGCAGTGCCCCTGCTGTGCACACAGCTCGGTTCAGAACCCAGGGAACTCTTTGCCTGAGAGCATACACCGAGATGGTGTTATTCATCATCACTTCAGCTGTTTTATTTAAATGTCAACTTGGTCGCCACTTTATCTCTTTAATTTGAATCTAGTGCCTACTCATCCAGTGGTTTGCACTGGGACTTCAAGCCACTTACCTGTGGAGTTTTACCAACACGCAGGCGTTCAGGCCCCCTCCAGCCCTCCTGAGTCTCTACTGTATTCACTTCACATATTCTTGATACAGTTTAAATGTATGTTGACTGTATTATATCAGGATTATTATATGTTATATCTGAAGATATCTTCTCTATAAGGATCATGTTCATCCATTTTAATAAATTAGATGTGAAAACCATTCTTTGATAGTAGGCTTAACCATGCTTTTGCAGATGTTTTGTCTAAGTTTTCTTGGATTGACTTTATTATCCTGTTTGCATGCTGTAGCAATAGCCAGATTGCCTTGTCAGTTTTACTCTACTTGCTATGAACTTTCATCAAAACTTTCACCTTTAAAAATAATCAGGTCAACGCCTTCAGGTCCCCTCCTGCTGTGGAAGCTTTTCTGTCTTTTCAATAAATCCTACTTTCTCACCTTAAAAATAATAATAATAATAATAATAATAATAATAATAATCGGTACTACGTTAACCACAACCATTATAGATTTTTTTTTATCTACAGCTAGTTTTTTGTAGATGTTTCTTTGAAAGCATTGCAATCAGCTATAGGCCAGAGTGCTTTGTCTTCAAAACAAAAGATTGTCTCAGAGCCTCAAAGAAAGAACTGTGCCAGGTACCTTGGGGTGCCGGTCTTTGATGCCATTGCCTAAATCATGCGTGTGTTCAGGACTGAGTTAGGATTTCCAGTACTCTAGTGGAGAAGTAGACGGATTCTTGAGCTGCTGATCAAAGATCCCAGAATTAATTGCGTGGGACTGAGTGAGCCGATGAGGGAAAATTGAGGTTTCTATTTGGAATGTTACTGGTGTTTCAGTGTTCTATTTTCTGGATAGATATGGGAAGTCCTTTTGCTTTCTTCTTAAGCTATCTATAACTCATAACAGTTTGATAGACTCTGCTTTTGTAAGCTGAAATAAAACATTTGTGATTGATACCTTATTTCCCTTGTCTGAGTCCTCCAAAATTCAGAACTTGTATTGAGTAGTCTTACTTTTCATAGAAATATAATTGTTTGTCTAGATTCAAAAAGAATCTGTTCTCCACCGGGCATGGTGGCTCAAGCCTATAATCCCAGCACTTTGGAAGACAGAGGCAAGAGGATTGCCTGAGTTCAGGGGCTCGAGACCAGCCTGAGCAACATGGCGAGACTTTGTCTCTACAGTAAATCAAAAAATTAGCCGGGTGTCATGGCACAGGCCTGTGGTTCCAGTTACCTGGAAAGCTAAGGGAGAAGGATTGCCTGAGCTCAGCAGTCCAGCCTGGGTGACAGAGCAAGACTCTGACTGAAAAAAAAAAAAAGAATCTGTTCTCTTTGCAACAAGACGTAATTGGAAACCTTGGTTCCATAACGAAGACCATGCCTAAAATGTCATATTTAAGAGTGATGGCCAGTTGGGTTTGGTGGCTCAACCTGTAATCCCAGCACTTTGGGAGGCCGAGGCAAGTGGATTGCCTGAGCCTGCGAGTTCGAAAACAGCCAGGGCAACTTGATGAGACCTCGTCTCTACAATAAATAAAAAATTAGCTAGGAATGGTAGTACGCACCTGTAGTTCCAGCTACTTGGAAGGCTGAGGTGGAAGGATCGCCAGAACCTGGCAGGTCAATGCTGGGGTGGCCATGAGTGTGCCACTGCACTCCAGCCTGGGTGATGGAGTGAGACTCCGACTCAAAAAAAAAAGAGTGATGGCTATTAAATCAGATATGACCAGACATTTTAAGAAACTAAGACTGACTTTGTGGTGCCAACGTTTACAAACCCTCCCAGGAAACCTGGTCTGATACCTAGCTTACAGGTTCTCAGCCTTATAGATGAGTAAAGAGTCACTTCTTGGCCAACCCAGACAAAGTAAGATATTTTGAGGACTTTGAGAAGAGAAGAATTTGACCAAATGTATAGAGATTCCAGGTGAAATCTAATGGCTTGGTCTTGCCTTGCCTGCAGAGAGCCTCAAGAGGCTTCTAGACACCTAGAAATCCAACCTGAGATTCCTTATGAAAACTTCCAGCACAGCGCTTCTTAAGATGTACAGAGCAAATTAGCACTCCCACTGCACCTCTGTGAATAAGTAGGCCAAATCTAGTGAGACCAGCCTTATTCTGTGATCAAGAACAAGCTTTGTTCGATATTACCTTTAACCAAAAAGGGAGTGACTGAAGAAAGAAATGTTGTGTTTCAACTGAAAACTATAGCCTGTGGTTACAATACTCTGGCTCTGCCTTTGAGCTGCTTTGCACCTCTTTTTAGATCAGGGTAACTGATGAACTGATGAATATGTAATCTCTGTTTTGTCTGGTAAAGAATTAATTGACTCCCCACCCACCAACCCCCCCCACCCCACCTCTGTGGGAAAACCAGCCTACCTATAAAATGAATCGAACCCTTTCACCTTACCTAAATTGTCACTTTCCCTTAATATCTGGCTACAACTCTCCAAGCTAACATTTCCAATTTTTCTCCCTCCCTCCTGACTTGGTGTCACTGAGAACTCAAACCTGACGGCCAGATCTCCGTGGGGACTCCAGGCTGCCCCATGGTGGTCCTTGCCCAGGACCTAAGAGCCCTGTGAGCTGAAGCCTTTGGACTTGGTCCAAAGCTCCCAGGACTCCACACCTCAGCAGATCCGGTTTGGGCCAGATTCCCCTGGATAGGCCACTGCCTGGGCCACTAAGGAAGTCGGGTACAATGCTCAGGTCATGCACCCCTTACAGGAGAGGTGACCATGACTGCGCATGGCGTCATAAGAGCAGCCTGGCTCCGGAACTGAAGAAACTCAAGGGACGGCCTGTGAAGTGACTTGGAACCCACCAGAGGATCACCCTCGGGGATCGATACCTTGCTCTTTCCATCAATACAAATGTTATGTTCATATTTTCCTTTGTCATTTCAGGCATCCCTCTTTTAACATGCCCAGTCTTCAACATCTTGACACACTGGCCTTTGACACTATCTCTCAACAGGAGGTTGAGTTGGTACACAGGACCACTGGCAGCAAGAGTTCTGGGACAGTCCTTCTCAGACTGGCTTCACCCCGCTCGGGAGGGTTAGGAGTCATCTTAGTGGACGCTGTTCACCAAGGAATGATATTCATTTCTCTTGAACAAGAGGGGAGAGTGACAAGGTTGAATTTCACCTCAGCACTGGGATTCCTGAAAACAGCAATCAATGCTCAAAAAATTCCCCTCAACCCTTCTGTGTTGAGAGAAAAATGGATAGGCCGGAGGGACCCCCCCTGCCAGCTCCTGCTCTGAGAGAAGGCCCATCTTCATCTTTCCTCAGTGGCTGCTAGGACCGGGCTCCTCTTCCTCATGAATCCCATGGGACTCTGGATGACTTCATTGTCCATCTTTCTTGAAACATCCCCACGAGCGTGTCCTTTTCACTTACTGAAACTTTACCAGTTGCAGCAGCCTGAATAAATCGGCTCCTTAATTGTCCAGAACATTCTTTTGAAACAACATTGAGTGGTTTCGTTTTTCATAATTCAACAAAAAATGTGAGAAAATAATGTCATGAAGTTCTCTGACGAGACCCTTCCTAGGCCAAGATAGGATTTCTTCCTGGTTGACAAGTTTTGCATCGCCTTGTGTAGTATTTTTACTGAAACAGCTTGTAAACCTAGACACAGTTCATACACCTAGCAGTGGATGGTCACTTCACTTGAATTCAGTCTAAGACCTTTAGTCAGAGGCCGTGTTTTATTACTGCACACCCTCCTCCACCCCACCACATGCACAAGGCCTGCAGGAGTGTTGTCTGAATAAGGCAACCCAGTGTTGACGTTTGACTGTGGTCATAATTGACAAATATTTCCTGATGGCCAGGTTTGCTTGGTTTACAGGGGCTTGCTTTACAAGGGTCTCTCTCAGGTTTCCCCCAGTAAGTTCAGAATTTAGTCACTTGTGCTTTGGACACACACAGTCTGAAAGGCCATCTCCTCATCTCTACTCTGACCCAAATCCAGCCCATCCTCAGGCCCTGAGTGGTGCCCAAGTGGCAGTCAAGCCCTTGAAATGTAGCTGATGTGAATGGGAGTTAAACGCCCACCAGATTTCAAAGGCAGTATGGAAAAAGAATAGAAAGTGTCTCCTCAATATCTTCACATTGCTTAATCTTCTGGTTACATTGGGATAACTGAAATATATCACTAAAATTTTCACTCGCTCCTTTATTACCTTTTTAAATATGTAGCTACCAAAAAATGTTTAAATTCCCTCTGGGACTTCAAGTCTAAACTCCATTTCAATGAGTCCCAACAAATGCAAAGCGACCTTCACAGGGGCTTGCTTTACAAGGGTCAAACATTCTAAGGCATCTGTTTTCTCACCTCTTGTCACATGGAGTCCCCAGAGGTCAACCCCACAAACAGCAGGGCCCCGAGCAGCAATTTCAAAAGCTGAACCGTGGCAGGAATTCCCCACCACAGGTAATCCACCAGCCCCCACCTGCTGACAGAGACGTCAGCCAAGTGTCAGAGCCCTGACAAGGCCACCATCCCCGAACACACGTGCACTCCCAGCAGCTCACCAGGCCTGCAGCAGGCTGGCTCCAGGACCGCAGGGCCCTGGCTCTTGGCTTCACACCTTCCCCCTCATCCACACTATCTTCTTTCTTCCTTTCCCTGGAAGGTCTCTTAATTGTGGAGCCAGGAGACATTCATTCGGTGCTCCCTGGGGGGCTCCTGCTGTCAGTGTTGAATGGTGCCTGCATTCCACTTAAATGACTGCAGCCGGCCCTGGCCTGCCTTTCCTGGAGAAAGAGTGGGGGAGGCCGTGGGGAGGACCTGCTGGGAGATCATTTCGGGGCCCTGAGACCAGCAGTTGTCCAGAGCAGCCCGCTGCAGCCCGGGCCTCAGAATATATCCTGCCATTCCCCTGCCTGCACTTCCCCTGGAAGGAGCAATGTGTCCCGTGTGAGTGGACGTTTCCCTTTTGTAGATTCAAGGGGGTTCTGTGTGTCGTCTCAGGTGTTGGCTTCTGCCCAGGCCTCTGCAAACAGAAGTTCAAGGCTCTGCTCCCACGAGGGCCGGATCAGGGAAAACTCACTGGAGAAGTACCTTGGATTCCCCACTGTAGGGCAACCCCAAGCTAAACCCCCAGGGATGTCTCCAGGACACAGAGAGAGTGTGCTTTGCAAGGTCATGGATGAGAACTAAGGAATGAAGACAGACACAGTGTCTCGACTTATTTAACTCAACAGATGAGTATCATTTTGATGGCTAATCCCAGTGGGCTCGGTAGCCCTCAGTTCAACAATCTGTAAGACTTGGGACAGAACTATCACTGATCTGAGTTTGCTAATGAAATCGTACAGAGCATAAATGCCAACCTTCAAATCACAACACGGGGGTAGAACGGGACCTGAGAGTCTGCAAGGCACAGCTCATCAGAGCTCTGGGGTGCCTGGATAGAGAAGTCCTAACACCCAAGTCTTTCTTATTTTTCAGATGCATCTTCCTACTTGATATTTTATTCCTGACATTTTCTTGACGCCTTTAGCTTTTTGAGGGTTTGAAGTGTAGACGATGTTCGTTTTCCTGCTGAAATGTCTCAAATGTTTTATAGCACATAGTTCCCACATTAAAAACAAACAAACAAAACCCAAAAAGCAAGGCGCAAGGTTTCAAGGCAGCTCAGCAGAGGCCTGGGCTGTCTGGGGGTCTGAGCAGATGGCCGCCCAGCAGGGTGGGATCTTAGCCACAGGGAAGGGAGTTGAGTAAACCAGTAAATAGATGGATGATATGGGAGCCAGCTCTTCACTGTGGCAGGAAAGACTCACAGAGAAAGGGGAAAGACTCGGGCGAACGCATGGCATGGGCCTGACATGGGAAGAATTCGTGTGCACTTGTGGTTTTCAGTATAAATTGATAAATGCTGAAAGAAGCGTAGGTGCAAATGTGTATCTAGGTATGGATGTGTATATGTATGTAGAGACATAGGGTTCAAGCAAACAGATTTCCTAATGCCATCCACAAAAGGGTTTTGGGAATAGGGACTCCAGAGTCATAGACTGTACCTACATGGCACTTCTTGGCTTCCAGAAAAAACGCCTCGTTACTAAAAGGAACGAGGTCTCCTCGGAGAAATGGCTGTTCGTGGATGGAACAGGAAAAGTACAAGGCAGGCCTGGAGCATCTGGTTATGGTAGGAAGTAAGAAAGTGTTCAAAGAATTTTAAACCCCCCAAAACACATAAGCCAGACTGATGAGGCTCTTGGTGGCCGAATTCAGGATAATGTAGGCATCAAAATGATAATGATAGCAGTGCATTATAACTCTTTGAATAACACAGAAATCTATTAGACCTCACAGTAATCATGTTTAAAACACACACATGCATATATATATATACATACATGAAAGAGGAATTTCTTTCTTATAGTAGAATGCCAATTGGTAAATGCAATGACGTTTGAAAAACCACCCTTCAGCAGTCATCTATTCTGACCAGAAACATCAATGGATGCTAAAACTTAAGTGGGTGGATGAATGAGGAATGAGACTTTCAACAGTTTCAAAGTTTTCTCTGCACAAATACTTATTGATTGCAAATGGCATCAAAAGTAAATTTAGAGTGGAGAAGCCTGACATACAGCATTTTAATCGTGTGATGATCAAAGCTAACGTCATGAGTCCTGAGAATATCAATGTGCCAACTGATAATAGTCAATCAGAAGAGCACACCACCACTCACGTGATGTTCTGGTGAAAACAGGTGTGAACTGGGTCTGCTCATGAGGAAACACTGGGCCGTGCCAAAGGGAGGGATATTCTACAAAGTTATTAGCCAGTAATTTTTAATAATGTCAAGGTCATAAAGATCACGGGAAGACTGAGAAACTGTTCCAGGCTGAAGCAAGTTAAAATGATATGACAAATGGATGCAATGTGTAACCCTGAATTAGGTTCTTCTTATATATGGCTAAAATTGGAGAGATTTGAATGGGTTCTTTGTACTATTCTTGCAACTTTTTTGTTAACTAGAAATTGTGTCTTTCTTTTTTTTTTTAGAAAGCAGGATTTATTGAGAAGACAGAAAACCTCCCACAGTGGGAGGGGACCCAAAGGGGTTGCCCCTAGAAATTGTTTCTAAATAAAAAATTTAAAAATAAAGAAATATTTTCCTCCTTCTCATTGCCTGGCTGATAAAAATTAGTTCCTTGTATGTAATTAAATGAAAAACATACCTGATAAATGTGTGTGATATATATAATTGATAAATGATTGATAGATAGATAGGACTTAACTAACTTTTAGTGAAACATATATGTACATGACATTACACATACTCACATATATGACTTAACTTTCTGATGTACCTTTTACCTAAGGTTTTCCAAAATCTTTGGAACACAAATACAAACTTTTCCATACTTAACATGAATTTAAACTCCAACCTCCCAAAACTACTGTTAGCAGCAAATTGGAATTGCAACAATTGTGTTTCAAGAAGCTCTGAGTCACAACCTTTCAAAAAACATGGCTTCCATTAAACAAAACAGGCAGCTCTGTGGGATTCTGAAAGGACAATTTTTAATTTAAAAAACAGAAACATGTATCAGAAAGATTGTAGTCCTCTTTCCAATTTTGTTCTAAGGACTGTACGCATTTGTTCATGCCTCAGGCTCACTGGGCTCCTTGACTCCAATTCTGCTCCCCCAGGTGGCCGATCAGGTCCGTGAGATGCCCAAGCCGCAGTCCCCTGGCACAGGGTGTCTTACTGCCCTCCCAGCTTGGAACAGCGGAAGTACAGTCTGCAGGTGAGCTGGGCCTGTGCTCTGCAAGAGGTCACGGGAGCAGGTCGGAGCCAGACGGCGCTCCCTGCATGCACCTGGGTGAGTCCCTGCATGCTCTGTCCACAGGCCTTCCTCAAAGTATCTCTGGCCTACCCCTCAAGATTGACAAGAATCATTTCCGGAGCAATGAAAACCCGACTGACTCCTCAGAACATTTTGGTAAACAAACAAATCAATATGACTATTTTTATGACCAACCTGAGGTATACAAAGACTAAAGAACGTGACCCAAAATGCCAATCATAGCTACTTTACCAATGAGACTTTTAAAATCTTCATTTGTACTCTTTCTGCTCCCAAATCCTTGAAGTTTTTTGCTCCTCATTTCTAAGATTTACCAGACCCTGTAAGTCCGTGTGTGCCCTGCTGTCTGATGAATGAAACAGAATGGCAAGGCCTGGCTTGTAAAGGAGAAATCTCTCCTGCCAAGCAAGTACATCGGGTGGCATCCTAGCAGGGTCTTTGCACACAAGGATCATTGTCCTGGGGAATTTGTGGATGGCCGGACAATTGGCTGCCCCCGGACCTCAGGACAGGGCTGAAGGTCGGCATTCCACCTGACTAATTCGTACACGGGCACCCACTCACAGCAATAACCAGTGCAACCCTCGAGCCCCCACCCAAGAAAGGGATTTGGCGCTCCAATATTGCTTATAATGTTTTAAGTCCTTCCCCCAAAACACTTTGTTCCAAATCCTGGATGTGAGCGTCAACTGTGAACGCATCAGAGCCAGTGACTGAGAAGGAAGGACCCACTGTGCTTATTTATGCCTTGGATTTGTTTACCAGATCCCCTTAGCGACTCTGCAAACCCGAGGATTTTGCAATCCCACGTTAAAAGGTTTGAATGAGGTCTTTATGTGCAATTCAATCCCTCCAACGTTGGGTCTAGTCCACAGGCTTGGATATTTATTTTTACTTCTTGACCCAAGGTTGGCTCGTTTTAAGAGCTGTGCCTGTGATTTCTTCAGAGCCCTCCTCTGTGTAACTTATCACACCCTGTGACGCACAGCAAAGGGGCAGAGCACTGACCAACTTTCTCATGAAAACCAAAAGTCAATCTCACACAGAGCCCCTCTAGACAAAACCCACACCCCCACATCTTGGCAAAAGGCGTTTATCTCCTTGCAACTGGTGTGACAAAAGGAGAATCCCCCATAGGTCCCTCCCTGAGGTCCTCGCGGCCTGGGGTGGCGGCAAAGGTTCAGCTGGTTGCGGCCACTGCCAGGTGGCACCGAGAGAACAAAAAGGAGTTGAGAAGCTGGCTTCCTAGAGACCTTCTCCAAGGAGGAGCCGCCCTGGACGCTGGCGCTGATGCCGATGGCCAGATCCCTTCTCTCGCTCGCCTTCTTTGCTTGTTTTTGTCCAACTGGGCATTTGCTCCTAGGCTTTTTTTTCTTTTTTTTTTTTGGCTAATGTTCCCAGTTTTATTTTATTTTTCATTTATTTTTACCTCACTGGATACCTCTTACACAACCCAGCTTTAAGTGGGAGGATGACAGGCCAGCCACTGCACCAGCCACCAGACGCGAAGGGTGGGTTTCATCACTGAGGAGGGTTTCATCACTGAGCGTGCACAGAGCCCAATGGGCAGCAGAGGTGCAGGCAGAGTCCTTGGGAGAGCGCGCACCCACCTGGCTGCTGCAGAGAGGCGGCGGCTGGCGAATGGGCCGTGTTCATACCGCATTCAACTGTAAGAAAGGGAGGGGAAAGACAGTTTCTTGTTATTTCCACCTGAAGTTCAGCAGGGACAACAGTAACGCATAGACTGCTAGCAGGAAGAGCCCGGCACTACGGACTGGTCGTCCAGGCCCCAGCATCAAGACATACGCAGTCAGCGTCTGCACTTTTGCCACTGCAGATGTATTTTTAAAAATAAATTTTGGCCAGGCTCTGTGGCTGAGCCTGTGATCCCAGCACTTTTGGAGGCCGAGGCAAGGGGATTACCTAAGCCCGTGGGTTAGAGACCACCCCGGCCAACTTTGCAAGCCCTCGTCTCTACAATAAATCAAAAATTAGCTGGGCGTGGTAGCGCACACCTGTATCTCTGGCTCCTTGGAAGGCTGAGGCGGAAGGATCGCCGGAGCCCAGCAGGTCGAGGCTGGGGTGGCTGTGAGCATGCCCCTGCACTCCAGCCTGGGCGACGAAGTGAGACTCCAACTCAAAATATATATATTTCTTCTCTACCTAAGGAACCTTACCCTCTCAGGGCCTTATTCACCATTCACACATTGAGAACTCCCAACTGCGTGACCGCAACTTGTATCCAACACTCGGGACCTGCAGACACAGCTGCCCGCTAGATGCGCAGCTGTCGGTCTCTCAGGGGCCTCAGATGCACGGCCGGCCCCCGCCCCCGCCCCAATACTTTTCTGACATCTCTCTGCAGGATTCCAACATCAGGCGCCAGAGCCTGAGGCCCTCCATGACCCCTGCCCTCCCCTCCCCGCCCAACCCCTCACCGAATCTCATGGCGGAGTGGGCCTCTGAAAAAAGCCCACACCAGGCCGGGCTTCCTGCCCCACCCCCCCAAAAGCCTCAGAGTTGTAATCTGACACGCTCACCCTGGTCCGCCTTCTCCCTCTGGCCCCTGAAGCCTTCAGGGAAGTCAAACACAGTCCCAGGTGGGTCACTCCCTTTCCAAGCTCTGAGGCTTCTGACCCCGAGGCTCGGGGCTTCTGTGGCTCTGCTCAGCCACTCGCCCACACTGGGGCTTTGTCCGCGGCCGAGGTGGACCCCTTGTTCCCGGACTGGATACCAGTGAGTCCCATCTGACTTCAGCTCAAAGGAGACCCCCTCAGAGGAGCGCCTCTGGACTCTGTCTTTCCCCCACCCCAACTCTGACTCCATTTAATCCCCTCACCAATGCCACGTTCAGGTGCACCCTGAACTGTCCTCCAAAGCATCTAACACGTTTATAGTTCTGTATTTAATGTTGGGCTTGTTTGATTACTATCTGTCGTTCCCACTCTCTCCTGCCCCTGTAGGGACCCCAAGTCCCTCATGCACAGCACAGCATCTCACATATATTCTGTGCTCACTATATGTTCGTTAAAAACGTACCGTTGAATGACTGGAAGATGCCGTAGAAAGAACAAAAATCATGTTGGATTTTAGGTCATCTTTTAGGTCAGTGTGGTCTTCTTAAACCCTGAGTAGAGTTTTAAAAATGCTAAAAAAATATTCCATGCATTAGAAAGCAAAAGGAATAGATGTTATGGTGTATTATTGTCATTGTCGTCGTTGCAATCGTTGCCACCGTCAGTTCTGGCAGACTTTGGCTTCAGCCTGGGGAAGGTGCGCCTCACGGCTGTGCTGCCCAGGGTTGGCCTGTGGGCTCGGGGTGGGAGAAGATGGATGGCTCAGCCCCAGGAGACTGGGGAGTCGGAGTCTGTTCATCTCTGTGACCACCGGGCGCCCGCCCCCCCCCCCCGCCCGAGGGCGCGGCGGGCGACGCGGGGGGGTAGAAGAACTATACCAAAGGCCCCACAC
>CAUYQG010070126.1:0-24846 GCA_963574415.1 Tarsius wallacei
AAATGTATTATTTCTTTTTCTTTTTTTTTTTTTTTTGAGCTGGAGTCTCACTCCGTCGCCCAGACTGGAGTGCAGCGGCCGCTCCCGGCCACCGCAGCCTTGACCTGCTGGGCTCCGGCGATCCTTCCGCCTCAGCCTTCCGAGTAGCCAGAATTACAGGCACGCGCTACCACGCCCGGCTGATTTTTTTATTTATTGTAGAGATGAGGTCTCGCCAAGTTGCCCAGGCGGGTCTCGAACCCGAGGGCTCAAAAATGTATTATTTCTTTATAGTGAGAACATGCAAAATCCCCTAGCTATCTTGAAATACACAATGCCTTGTTATGAGCTATAGTCACCCTACTATGTAACAGTACACTCAAGCTTATTCCTTCCACCTAACTTTAACTTCGAACCCATTGATCAACCAGCCCTCATTCCGTCCATTCACCTCCCACCACCACTTCCCACAATGACTATTCTACTCTCGACTTCTATGAGATAAACGTCTGTAGATTCCACTCATGAGTGAGAGCAGGTGGTATTTGCGTTTCTGTGCCGGGCTAATTTTACTTAACATTATGTCCTTCGGGTTTACTTGTGATTGGCTGCGAATTACAGGATTTCACTCTTTTTGTTATAGCTTAATGGTATTCCATTGAGTCTATATACCACGTTTTCTTCATCCATTTGTCCAGTGATGGACATAAAGTTTGATTCCATCTCTTGGCTATCGTGAATACTGCCGCAGTAAACATGAGAGTGCAGATAGCTCTTTAACATACTGATTTCAGTTCCTTTTAATATAGACCCAGTAGTGAAATTGCTGGATCATATGGTAGTTTTATAACAACCAGGCGTGGCGGCATGTTCCTGTAGTCCCAGCTACTTGGGAGGCTAAGGTGGAAGGATCACTTGTGCCCGGGAATTTGAGGTCAGCTCTGACCTTGTTGAGAAAGAGAGAGAGAGAGATGGATTCTTTCTCTGCATTCTTGTCAATATTTGTCACTTTATTGTTATTTTGATATCTGTTATTCTAACTTGGGTGAAATTATATCTAGTTTTGATTTTCCTGATTTTAGTGATGTTAAGAATTTTGTCATACCTTGTAGATATTTGCATGCCTTTTTTTTTTTTTTGGAAAAATGTCATTAAGGTTTGTTTAAAATCAGATTTTGTTTTGCTATTGAGTTGTTTGAATTTTTTAATATATATTGTGAATGTTAGTCATTCAATCAGATGCATAGCTGTGAATATTTTTTCTCATTCTTTTATTTATGTATTTATTTTATTCATTTTCTCTCATTCTTTAGGTTTGCTCTTCACTCTGTTGATTGTTTCTTTTGTTGCACAGAAGGTTTTTTAGTTTGGTGTAATCCCATTCTATTTTTTGCTTTAGTACCCTGTGATTTTAAGGGCCTATTCAAAATTTTCTTCCTGACCAATGTCATGAAAGAGCTCCCCTATGTTTTCTTCTAGTATATTTACAGTTTGAGGCCTTAAATTTAGCTATTTAATCCATTTTGATTTGATTCTTTTTATATGGTGAGAGGCAGGGGTCTTGTTTTATTGTTTCTGAATGTGAATATTCAGTTTTTCTTCACCATTTATTGAAGAGATTACTCTTTCCCCAATGTATGTTCTTGACATTTTTGTTGATAATTAGTTGGCTGTGGATGTGTACATTTATTTCTGATATCTCTATTCTGTTCCATTGTTCTATGGGTCTGTATTCATGCCAGTACCATAAAAATTTTGTTAGGCTATCAAGTTTGTTTCCATACAGGTATGTAGAGTAATTTCTGGTCATCTTTTGTATTTCTTCAGGGTCAGTTGTGATTTGATCTTTTGCATTTATGATTGTGTTTATATGGGCTTTTTCTCTCTTTTTCTTGATCAGTCTGGCTAGGGGTCCATCAATCTTGTTTATTTTTTCAAAGAACCAGCTTTTTGCTCTGTTGATTTTTTTTCTGATATTTTTGTCTTCTATGTCCCAAATTTGGGCTTTTACTTTGTGACCCAGATTCTTCTGCTAAAGTTAGGGTTTTGGTGGTCTTGTCTTTCCAAATCCCTTAGGTGATTTGTTAGGCTGTTAACTTGTGATCTTTTCATTTTCTTGATGTGTATTTGTAGAGATATAAAATTCCCTCTAAGAATTGTTTGCATGGCATCCCAGAGGTTTTGGTAAGATGTTTCTTCATTTTCATTTGTTTCCAAGAAACTTTTAATTTCTGTTTTGATTTCTGTGTTGACCCAGTAGTCATTCAGCATCATGCTGTTTAGTGTCCATGTCTTTAAGAAATTTGGGATAATTTTGTTGGTGATGATATTTAGTTTTATTCCACTGTAGTCTGAGAAGGTGCATGGCAGTATTTTAATCATATGAAATTTGTTTATGCTTGATTTATGACTGAGGAAGTGATTGGTCTTGGAGTACACTTCATGTGGTATCGAGTACAGTGTATATTCTGCAGTTGTTGGACAGAGTATTCTGTAGGAATCTATTAGGTCCATTTGGTCAAGTGTCAAGTTGAAGTTCAGGATCTCTTTGTTGATTTTTTTGCCTCAATGATCTATCGAGGGTTGTCAGTGGAGCATTTAAGTCCCCAGCTATAATAGTGTTAGAGTCAATATCTTTTTTCAGTTTACTTCATAGTTGCTTTATAAATGCTGGTGCTCCTGTGTAGGATGCATATATGTTTATGACGGGTATTTCTTGTTGATGGATTGAACCTTTTATCACTATGTAGTATCCTTCCATATCTTTTAAATTTTTTGATAGCTTAAAGGTTGTTTGATATTAAGATCACAACTCCTGCCTTCTTTTGTGATGTTTGCCTGGAAATTCATTTTCCATCCTTTAACTTTGAGTCTGTGTGTGTCCCTTCTGGTGATATGACCTTCCTGGATGCAGAAAATTATTGGGTTGTGGGTTTTCATCCAGTTTGCCATTCTATGTCTTTTCAGTGGTGCATTTAATTCATTCATGTGCAGGCTGATTATTGAAATGTGATTGTTTATTCGTGTCATGAGTTTCTTATAAAGTTTTTCTTTGTTTGCTTATGTTCTTTTAACTTCTGGTTTGATGGATGTGTGTTTTTTCAAGTGTGCAGTTGCAATGTATTCTCTATTGATTCTGTGCTCTCCTGTTCTCTTGGAATTGTGTGGTCATTCTTTTTTTCCATTCTTCTGTGCTTAGTACATTTTTAAGTGTCTCCTGTACAGCTGGTCTGGAAGCTGCATAATTTCTTAGGGATTAGATGTCTGGGAAGGATTTTAATTTTCCATCACTGATGAAGCTGCATTTGGCTGGGTAGAAAATTATTGGTTGAAATTGTTTATCTTTGAGGACTTTGAATATTGGACTCTAGTCACTTCTAGCTTATAATGCTTCTGCTAATAGGTCTTCTGCTATTCTGTTTGTTTTCTCTGGTAGGTAGTCTGATTTTTCTCTCTTGCTGCCTTTAGGATTTTTTCTTTTGTATCTACTTTGTATAGGCAAATTACTATGTGTCTAGGAGTCGGTCTTCTCATTTGATGTCTTGTGGGGGGGGTTCTCTGTATGTCCTGTTTTTAGATGGTCACATCTCTGGTAAGATGGGGAAAGTTTTCTTGGATTGCCTCCTGGAATACTTGCACCAAAGTGTTCTCCTTTTCCTTTTCTTCTTCTGGGATACCAATCAGGCATAGGTTCAGCCTCTTGATATAATTGCACATCTCTTGGAGCCTTTGTTCTTTCTTTCTTAGTTTTCTGTGTTTTTTACAGATTGGGTTAATTCCAAGTTTTGATCTTCAAATTCTGAGATTCTTTCCTCTGCTTGATAATTCTGCTTTCCATGCTTATCTTTTTTTTTTTTTTTACTGCTGGCTACTGATTTTTTTTTCAATATTTTTTATTATGATATTGTGGGGTACAGTTAAGGGTTAGGTATACAAATATGCTTCATTCAGGCATCCTTGTTGATAAGAGGTGTCTCCCCATCCCCAGACAGATATTTACTATCATTAATCCCATCTCCATACCCCTCCCCCCCATAGTTTCCCAGCACTGTCAGTCATTTTCTTATGGTAATATGTTGGATGATCAATGTCTACTATATGAGTGAGAACATGTGATACTCAGTTCTTTGTTTCTGTGAGAGGTCACTCAGTATTATAGACTCTAGTTCCATCCAGGTTGCTGTGAAATTCATGATTTTGTTCTTTTTTATGGTTGCGTAGTATTCCATTGTGTATATGTACCACATTTTAAAAATCCAGTCCTCTTTTGATGGACCCCATGGTTGCTTCCAGGTTCTTGCTATTGTGAACAATGCTGCGATAAACATACGTGTGCAGGTATCTTTTCTATAGAGTGATTTGAGTTCTTCTGGGTATATTCCCAGTAGGGGGATTGTGGGGGCATATGGGAGGTTGATATTTAGAGCTTTTAGGAATTGCCACACTGCTTTCCACAGAGGTTGCACTAGTTTTTGTTGTTTATTTCCTGGGTGAAATTTTTATGGCCAAAATCTCTGTTACAAGTTATTTCAGTGTTGTGTCTTGTATTTCTTGAGTCTTATTCACTCGTTCCATCCATTCCCTAATCCCTGTTGTCTTCTGGGGTCAGTCGTTGGTGACTTCCATTGTTTGGACTCTGAGGACTGTTTTTTCAGGCACTTTTTCTTTGGTATACTGGGAATTACCTGTGTTGTTCTGTTGGTTTTTCCTCATTTGTGACAGATCTCCTTTTATTCTCTTTAATTCCATTATCCAGTGGCAGTGGGAGAGGTTTTTACTTCTGACGTTTGCTCAGTCCTCTATTCTTCCTTTATCAGGGTTTTAAATTTGGTCTATTTTGAAACAGGGCTGTGAGTGGGAAGCGTTACTGTCTCTTGTAGTTTTGAGAGTCAAATAAGGTAGAGGATGGGGGCTAGGATTCAGAAACTACTTGCAAATCACAATGCTCACTGATTGTGGTATGGGTTCCCTGAGGCCCACTCCCCACCATTCTATATGATGATACCCCCTGAGTCCAAGATACAGTAACAGTGATAAGGAGAACAGAAAAATGTAGAATGAAATGAGACAGATAAAAATAAAACAAATACTAAATTTAAAAAAACACAGAAAAACAAAAGCAGCAACCAAAGCAAAAAACACCTACACATGCACACACACACACACACACACACACACACACACACATACACACACATCAAAACAAACTGGGGGGAAAAAAGCAAAGCAAAACAAAACAAAAACAAAAAAGAAATTCAGATTGAACCTTCACACACACATTAAACAACAAAAAAGAGAAGAACAAACAAACAAAAAACCTCTGAAAGTTGTGAAAGATGAACACTCAATCATTCATGTACACATATAAACAGAAAATAAAAAATGAAAGAAGAAAGAAAGAAAAAAGAGGAAAGTAAAAAAGAATATGAGGGGAAAAAGGTGGGAGGGAATGCAGATTGAACTCTCAATACACATTCATGCACAAAGGAAAAAAAAAATAAAAACAAAAACAATCTTTCGTCTTGTGGCAGGTTCTGTAATTGTTCCTCTCAGCTGCTCACAGGTAAGCCCCCCCTGCTATCTCCTGTGGAGCTCATTCACAACCTCCTGTGTCTGGGCCAGGGAAGGAGGAGAGGGCAGTGGGGGTGAGTGGGGTTTCAGTCCTCCCCTCCTGCTCTCATATGGTCAGGAGGATTCCCTCCAGTGGGGAGGTGCAGGATTGTCTCTTCCCCAGGTACTGGCAGGGGGTGGGGGCGCCCTAGCCAGGTTATCCTGGTGTAGAGTCCTCCTATTGTGGCTGATGTCTAGGTTCTACCTGAGTTCATCCCTCTCAGTCATGCTCCAGCCATGTGGGTATGATGTTCAGAGAATTATTGGGGAGGAGGTCGATTGGGTCAGCCCCAGACACTGCTGATCTCTTTGGGGATCCTCTTCATCCTTTTCTGGTCACACCCTTTGTCCCATTCCTCAGGGTAGTGGGTGAGGCACCTTAGACTCAGCACTCATCCTGTCCCTCTGGAGTTTGTGCTTTCAGGATGTTCCCTCTGGTCATGATCAGCCCTGAGCAGTTAATCCACCAGTCACAGACATTGGGTCTGCTGCTTTGTGGTGAGCAAGCCAGAGCACTTTGCTGTCCAGTTTTCAAGATAGTGGCAGGGTGCCTGTTCCATCTTCTTCAGTGGTGCTCTGCTTCTGGGCTCCCTCGCTGTGCTTCCTCTGCAGCCCCTGCTGCCAATGTCTGACCAGCTACTGCCATGGTAAGACAGAACCTGGAGCTGGGAGTCACTGCTAGCAGCTTCTTCTCAGGAAGGGCTTTGATGATTTTTTAAAACTGGCACTTGGCTTCTGCATCCTGGTAAGTATTAGGGTCAAAGCAGAGCAACTGCAGCACTAGCTGCTTCACCAGGCGAGCCCTGGTCACTTGCTCCCTAGTTCCCACTCAATCAACCACTCACATGCCCACTTACTCACAGAAATGTATGCAAAATTTTCCGTACACTCACTCACTCACACTGTGATTTGCATAGTCTATCTGGCTCTGCAGCCATCTTCCTCCTTTCTCCTAGCCAGTCTTTGAACTCACTAGTTCATTCTTCTCCTTGATCAGTGATGTTGTTGAGACTCTCTGCTGAAGTTTTAAGTTTGTTCACTGCATTTTTCAACTCCAGGATTTTTACTCAATTTTTGAAAAACTTCAGTCTCTTTGTTAAATGTCTATGATAAACTTCTGAATTTTTTTCTCTGTGTTTTCTTGGAGTTTGCTGAGTTTCCTTAAAATGGCTATTTTATATTCTTGGTTTGAGAGCTCACATATCTCCATCATTTTAGGGTAATCACTGGCACATTGTTTTGTCCCTTTGATGAGGTTATAATTCCCTGATTGCTCTTGATTCTTATTTACATACTGAAGAATGAGATATGTATAGTCTTTGCTATCTTGCTTTGTTTGTATTAGTCTTTCTATAACATGCCTAGAAATTCTGTGCAGGCTGACTATTATGTTTTTTATTTTTTGGTCTGAGACTGATGCCCCTTTATCAGCAATAGATGCCATCTTAAGCACAGGGTTGCCACTAGTTTTGTTAGAGCTTCAAGGCTGTTGCTGTGCCCAACTCAGGTGGGCCTGGAAAAGACCAAAGGGAGATATATACTTGGGCTGGGGAAGAAGGCCTGCTAGGGACCCATGCCCAGAGGAACCACAGACCATGTTTCCTGCGGTGTGCTATTGCTGAACAGCATTTCTGATTTGAAGTCTCCATTGGTCAACATGGAGAGCAGCCTCCAAGATCTGCCTGATAGCCATTACTGTCTCTAGTCATGTTCATTATCTCTAGCTGGCCTAAGGTGTTTTAGCCCTGCAGGCACTCATGATGCTTCACATGGGCCAAGATGAAAGAAAATTTCTTGTGATGTAACTCAGGATGGTAAGGAATTCAGATATCCATCTTCAGCTCATCTTTTCCTGTGTAGAAATCATGAGTTAACATCAACAAGGGTACCTGCACAATGAATATTTGTGTAGCTTACCCTGAATTGTACCCCACAGTTTTAAAATTTTAAAAATCATGAGCTAAGAGGATTTTTCCATATCTAATACCTTGATGGCTTGAGGGAGGGGTGCTGAGGTTAAAAAGAACCATTTTCTTCATACCCTGCTTATTTTTTTTCTGCTCTGTGACCCAAAAGATTTGGGGTTCTGAGATATTCTGGGTTACAGTCTTGCCACTGGGTAGTTGTTCTTTGGTTTTCTGTGGAAGAGTGACACCAGATAGCTCCTGTGTTATCGTTTTGCTCACATCACTCTTTAAGAGGCTAGGTCTTTTATCACTGTCCACTATAATGCAGCCTCACCTACCCTGATGGTGTCAATGAAGGGCACCTGGGGAGAAGTGCTGAGGTGCTCTATTTTCACAGCCAGGGGGATGACAGGGGAGGTCTATTGGGGAGCCCGAAATCCCACTCCCATGAAACAGTAATGAGGCAACTCACTCTCCCCTGTGATGTTACAGGAGAGTAAATGAGAAACCTTGATTTCCAGTCCCACCTATAAGTGAGTAGATGATGTCCCTATGAAACTGGAAAAATTAGACTAATTTTCCCATAGAACTAATGGTTATAGGGTTTTAAAAAATAAACATAGAAATTGACCCTTCTGGTCTTAAAACTTGAAACTTATATTTGTCTTATCTCCGAGTTCCTTTCTCAGAAAACCGACCCTCTGTCCTATCATGTCAAGGAATTAAAATTCACCAGATCACTACATTCAGATAATCAGATGCCAGAATCCTCATGTTTATTAATTCTTATTCCTTATTCTGCCTTAATTCCTGTTTTCTACATTCTTGTCCAACTATATAAACCTCTGATTCCAGCGAGACAGAGGGATGAATTTGAGACAATCTCCCATTTTTCTTAGTTGATACCACTAAAATAGAGAGCCTTCTTCTCTGGCAATACTTGCTGTCTCAGTGGTTGGCTTTCTGTGTAGTGAGGAATAAGACCCTGAGTGAACCCCTGGTGTTTTAGAATACCTATTTCCCACTGGTGTTGAAATCACAAGAGACCTATCAAAAATTAATAATAATACTCAGAGTCTCATAAGATGATACCCAAAACATCTGGGATACAATAGAAAATAATTGTCAAGCCAATAACCAGAATTGTTTCAACTTGAACGAGAAAGGTCAATCAATAGAAGGGAACACTGAGATGGCATTTATGTTTGAATGCCCTGATAAATATTTTAAACAGTTATCATAAAATGCTTCAGTGAGCAGTTACAAACGCAATGGAAATGTGAAAAAGTATAGTGTCTTGGTAAATAAAGACAAATTATGAAGAAGAAACAAATGGAAATTAAGAGCTCAAATATTCAATGAATGAAATCTCAAATATACAATAACTGCAACAAAATTCAACAGATAGGCTCAACATTAGAATAAAGAAGACAGAGGGGAAATAATCAGTAAACTTGAAAAATAACAATAAAAATTACCCAATCCAAGCAACAGACAGAAAGTTGCTTGGAAAAAATAAAAATAAACAGAGCCTCAGAGACCTGTGGAACTATAGCAAATGATCTAACATTCTTAGAAGGAAAGTGGAAAGAAGGCAGAAATGAACAAGTATTTGAAGAAATAATTTTCTGACTCTCAAATTTGGAAAAGATAGAATTCTACATATCCAAAAAGCTAAGAAAATCTCAATATAATAAACCCAAAGAAATTTATATCAAGTTATATGAAACAAACCTCAGAAACTAAAAACAAATAAATAGTCTTGAAAGTAGTGATAGAGAAGCTACATGTCACTTAACTGGGAAAAAGAATTCAAATAACTGCAAATTTCTCACCTGAAACCATGGACACTAAAAGAAAGTGACACAACTTTTTTCAGTTGTCAATGAAAAAAAAAACCCTGTTAACCCTGAATTCTACATCTGAGGAAACTGTCCTTCAGGAATAATGGGGAAACAAATATGTTATAAGAAGAAGAAAAGTTAAAAGAATTTGTTGTAGTATACCTACTCTAAGAGGGTGGGCCAAATACAATTTTTGAAAGAGAAGGGAAATGATAAAAGAAGTATTATTGGAACTACAGGGAAAAAAAAGAGAAATTGCAAAAATATGGACAAATACAATGAACCTTACTTTGCCTCTTGAGTTTTCTAAATCATGTTCTAGAGTTGAAGCAAAATGTGTGTCTCATAGACCAATGGAACAGGATAAAGAACCTAGAAATAAATCCATGTATTAATAGCCAACTGGTTTTTGACAAGGCACCAAGAACATACAATGGAGAAAGAACAGTCATTTAAATAAATTATGCTGGGAAAACTGGGTAACCATATGCGGAAGAATGAAATAAAGCCCCATCTCTCACTAGATATATAAGTCAATTCAAAATAGGTTAACAATTTAAATGTAAGACCCAAAGCTATAAATTACTAGAATAAAATATAGAGGGAAAGTTTCCGAATTTTGTTCTAAGCAAAGATGCTATGGGTAAGACTAAAATAATGGAGGCAACAGAAACAAAAATAGACAAATGCAACTATATCAATATGACTCAAAAAACTTCTGTGTGGCAAAGAAAACAACCAACAGAACAAAGAGACAACATGTAGAATGAGAGAAAATATTTGCAAACTAGTCAATTCTCAAGGAATGAATGTCCAGAATACAAGGAAATTAATCAACTCAACAGCAAAACAAACAAACAAAACCAAAAAATCCGATTTAAAAATGGGCACATGATCTGAATAGATATTTCTCAAAAGAAGATGCACAAATGGCCAACAAACATATGAAAAAATGCTAAACATCAAGAATCATCAGAAAAACTCAAAACCACAATGCGATATCATTTCACCCCAGTTAAAATTGTTATTATCAAAAAAGACGAAAAATAACAGAAATTGATGAAGATGCAGAGAAAAGGGAATGCTTTTTTTAAAAAAAATTAATTTTAAAGATGTGGGGTACAATTCAGGGCTAGGTAAACAAATGTTCATTATACAGGTATCCTTGTTGATGAGGTATGCCCCCCTCCCCGGCAGTTTCCCACTACTGCCAATTCCTTTCTTATAGTATTATGATAATTGTTCAAGTCCACTTATAAATGAGAACATGTGGTACTCAGTTCTTTGTTTCTGTGATAGATCACTGAGTATGATAGACTCTAAATCCATCCAAATTGCTGGGAAGTCTTTATGTTTGTTCTTTAAGGCTGTTAATAGTCCATTGTGTATATATACATTTTAAAAAATCCAATCCTCTTTCAATGGGCAGTACGGATGGTTCCATGTTTTTGCTATTGTGAATGATGCTGCAATAAAACGTGTGTGCAAGTATCTTTTTCATAGAGTGACTTGAGTTCCTCTGGGTATATTCCCAGTAGGGGGATTGGAGGGTCATATGGAAGACTGATTTTTAGACCTTTTAGAAATCGCCAAACTGTTTTCCCCGGAGGTTGTACTAGTTTACATTCCCACCAACAGTGTAGAAGTGTTCCCTGAGAAAATGGAACTCTTATACAGTGTTAGTGGAAATGTAAATTAGTACAGTCATTATAGAAAACAATATGGTGGTTTCTCAAAAAACTAAAAATAGGACTGCCATTTGATCTAGCAATGTCACTACTGGATATTATCCAAAGGAAAAGAAAGGAAATCAGCATATCCAAGAGATATGTTGCAGTAGTAGTCACGATAAGGAAGCTATGAAATTAACCTAAATTTCATCAGCAGATAAGTGGGTAAATAAAATAAAATGTGATGCTTGTATAATTACATACTAAGCAGCTATAAACAGAATGAAATACTGCCATTCATGGCAACATGGATGAGCTTGAACCCGGAAAAACATTACATTAAGCGAAATAAGCCAGGCACATAAAGATAAGTACTGCATGTTCTTATTCATGTGTTGGAACTTAAAAGTTTGAATTCATGGCAGTAGAGAGTAGAATTATGACTGTTAGAGACTGGAAAGGGTAGTGGGAAGGAGAGGATAGGATAATAAACACAAAATTATGGCCAGATAGGAGAAAAATGTCTGCTGTTTTATAGTACTGTAGGGTGAATATAGTTGACAATAGTTTATTGTATATGTTCAAAAAGCTAGAAAAGAAGGTTTTGATGTTCCCAATAGAAATAAATAAGACATATCTCACATAATGGATATTTTAATCAACCCAATTTGATCATTATACAATAGTATATGTGTATTGAAAAGTCACTCTGCACTCCATAAATTACTACACATCAACTAAAAATTGAAGGAAAAAAACTTAAAGTCTAATGTTGGTCTCAATGTACATTGAGGGAAAATTGAAGACAATTATAAAATAGAGATGGCAAAGGAGGCAAAGTTTTTATACTTTACCTGAATTAGTTAAAAGGCAACACTAGTAGATGCTGAAAAGTCATAGTTATATAATATAGTTCCTAGATCAACCACTTAAAAAGCTATTCAAAGAGATATATCTAAAAAGAAATTCTAGAACACGTTCAGCTATCCCACAAGAAGGTAGAACACAGAAAACAGAAATGAAAAATAGAGGGAACTAACCAAACACAAGAAAAGCAGATTAAGCTCTAAAATATTCATAATTATAGCAAATGTAAATAGCCTAAATTTACCATTTAAAAGTCATGGATTGAAAGACTAAATCTTAAACTAGGAATTGACTACATGCTGTCTCTTGAAAGCTCACTTCAAAGATAATGACATGAGAAAGTGGAAAGTAAAAGACTAGAAAAGGATATACCAGTAAACATTAATCAAAAGAAAGCAGAAGTGGATATTTCTATCAGATAAGGTAGACTTAAGAGAAAAGAAAACTATCAGGAGCAGAAAGGGCATCACATGATAATAAAAAGGCTGAATTCACCAAGAGACTTAGCAATCCTACATGTTTATGCATCATACCATAGGGGTGCAAAATATGTGAGGCAAAAACTGATAGAACTGAAAGGAGAAATAAACAAATGTGCAACTGAATTAGGGAAATTTGACACCTCTGTTGTCAAACTGATAGAAAGTTAAACAAAAAATCAGTAAGAATATAGAAGAACTCAAACACCATCAACTAAGAGGATCTATTCTACATCTATACGAGTCTATGTATTACCACAAGAATATTCATTCTTTTCAACCTCCCATGCAATATTTACCAAAATAGCCAATAATATGGATCATACAAAATTTCAACAAATTAAAAATAATTGAAACAATACAAAGTATCCGATCTGTCCACAGTGGAATCAAACTAGAACTTAATAACAGAAGGACAACAGGAAGATCTCCAGAAAGACGGAAACCAAACAACGAAATAATGAATGAGTCAAAGAGGAAGTCTTAAAGGAGATTTAAAAATACATTGAACTGAGTGATAAAGAAAATACAGCATATCAAAATTTATGGAACACAGTCAAAGCAAAACTTGAGAGTGAGACTTATGGCACTAAATGCTTACGTTGGAAAGAAGAAAAATTTCAAATCAATAATTTAAGCTTTTATAATAAGGAACTAGAGAAATAAGAAAAAATTTCTAAAACAAGCAGACAAAAAATAATAATAAGTAAAAGCAGAAGTGATGAAACTGAGGACAGAAAACAATATAAAAATCAATAAAGTTAAAAGTTAATTTTTTAGACAAATTTCTAACAAGAAAAAAAGGGAGAAAACACAAATTACCAATATCAAGAATGAAATAGTGGAAGTAACTCAGATATTGTAATACCAAAAAATAAGGGATTGCTATGGACAACTCTACAGACAAAAATTTGACAACATTTATGAAATTGATAAATATTCTGAAAAGCAGAAACTACCACAATTCATCCAATATGAAATAATTTGAATAGTCCTATAACTGTTTTTTAATATTTAAATTTGTAATTTTAAAACTTTCAGTGAAGAAATCTCCAGGTTCATTTGGTTTTTACTGGAGAATTCCTCCAAACATTTACAGAAAAATTAATACCAATTCTGCAAGTCTCCAGAAAACAGAAGGGGATGGATCACTTCTCAGTTCATTTTAGGAGGGTGGTAATGACCCTGATACCAAACACAGAAAATCATAGAACAACAAACAAAAGCAAACAAAAAAGCTACAGAACAATATCCCTCATATATAGGCACCACAATTTTATCAAAATATTTACAAATAGAATTCGGCAATATATAAAAAGAATTCAACATCATGACTAAGTGGGGCTTGTTACAGGAGTGCAGTGCTCATTCAGCATTTGAAAATACATGCAATCCATGATTGCAACAAGTTAATAAAGAAAAACCACATGATCATGTCTTTTTTTAAGATTTAAAAATATAGTTTATTTAGAAAGTAAATTGGAGAGAGAGAGACAGAGGCAGAGAGAGAGAGAGAGAGAGAGAGAGAGAGAGAGAGAGAAGAGATTCATTTCCTCAAGGTAGGGGAGGGGGCCAAGGCTTAGGAAAACATGGCCCAGCCAGATATCAAAGAACACGTGGCTAAACCACAGCTTAGCAAAGCAATGGCCATGACTGCCATAACTCGGTGAACACGTAGCCTGGCCAGAGTTTAACAAAAGCAATGACCGATCATGTCTCTTGATGTAGAAAAAGCATTTGACAAATTTTAACACTATTCGTGATTTTTAAAAGTTCAGGAAACTAGAAATAAAGAGAAAGTTCCTCAGTTTGATAAAAGACATTTCAAAAGACCAACAGGGAACGTCACATGTATTGGTAAAAGACTGAATGTTTTCCATCTAAGGTCTTCAGTAAGGCAAGAATGTCTGCTCTCATCACGTTTTATTCAAAGCAGTGCTAGATGTTCTAGTCAGAGCAATAAGCAAGAACAGAAAATAAGAAGCAAACGAATCAAAAAAAGAAGATATAAAATTGTCCCTGTCTGAGATGACATGATAGAAAATCCCAACAAATAATTTTTTAAAAACTCTCCCAAGACTAATAAGTGAGTTCAGCAAGTTTGCAAGATACAAAATACATACAATTGTATTTCCATACATTAGATATAAACACGTGGAAGCCAAAATTTGAAATGGAATATAATTAGCAGTTGCTCAAAAAAGGGAGCAAGAAATACTTAAGTATGCATTTTACAAAACATGTACAGAACTTGTATGCTGAAAACTATGCAATGCTAATGAAAGAAATCACAGAAGAGCTAAACAAATGGAGATCTACCATGTCCATGAATTGGAAGACTCAATATACTAAAAATGTCAGTTCTCCCCTAATTGATATAAGGCAATTCTTAAGTTGCAGGAAGATTTTTCATAAATAGATTTAAGGGCATTCTAAAATTTATGTGAGAGGTAAATAAACTAGAAGCGCTAAAACTATTTTTAAAAAGAATAAGGCCAGGTGCAGTGGCTCATGGCAGTGCTTTGGGAGGCCGAGATAGGAAGATCACTTGAGGTCAGGAGTTTGAGACCAGCCTGGGAAACATAGTAAGACTCTCTCAAAAAAAAAAAGAAAGAAAGAAAAGCATTGTGGAATATGCTTGCAGTTCTACCTGCTTGGGAGGCTAAGAAGGGAGGATTGCTTGAGCTCAGAAGTTTTAGACTGCAGTGAGCTATGATGTGCCACTGCACTCCAGCTTGGGTGAAAAAGTGAAACACTGTCTCTAATTTTTTAAAAGGAAAATAATAAGGTGGGGGAAATCACTCTACTCAATTTTAGGACATTTTATTGCTGTAGTATCAAGACTGTGTAATATTAGTGAGGGAATATACAGACCAATGGAACAGAATAGAGAACCCAACAGTGAATCCAAACAAGTATGGTAGACTGAGTTTTGACAAAGATACAAAAAATAACTCATTAGGGGAATAAAAGTATTTTCAGCAAATGATGCTGGAACAATTGGGTAATTGGACATCCATAGACAAAAGAAACAAAAACAAAAACAAAAACACCTTCAACCTAAACCTCACATCTTATATAAATATCAACTCAACAGGGACTATAGATTTAAATGTAAAACATAAAACTGTACTTTAGAGGAAGAGAACTAGAGAAGATGTTTGGGACTTAGGGCTTGGTGAAGAGTTCTTAGACATGATATCAAGAGTATAGTCTAAAAATATATGTAAATTGAACATTATCAAAATTAAGATTAAAAAATGTTAAATAAAAAAAATCAAAACATTTTGCTCTGGTAAAGACCCTGTGAAGATAATAAAAAGACAAACCACAGACTGAAAGAAAAGCTTTGCTAAGCACCTGTTTGACAAAGGATTTGTATCAATCTTATAGTTTTAAAAACACAATTCAGTAGTGAAAAAGCAAACAATTCAATTACAAAATAAGTAAAAACATGAACAGATATTTTAATAAAGAGTGTATAAAGATGGCACTTATGCACATGAAAAGATGTTTAACACAAATGGTCATAATAAAAAAGACAAAAAGTTAACAGAGGCTGGTGAGGATGTGGAGAAAAGGGAGTGAATACACACTCTTGGTGGGAGTGTAAATACCAGTATACTAAGAGTGGGGGGCTTTGACACTCCACTGGCGTCCCTAGATAGATCATTGAAGCAGAAAATCAACAAAGAAAAACTGGACTCAGACTAGATTGGAGACCAAATTGATCTAACAGATATCTACAGAACTTTTCACCCAACAACTGCAGGATGAACATTCTTTTCATCTCTGCATGCAACATGCTCCTAAATTGACCATATGCTTGGCCTTAAATCAAGTCTCAATAAATAAAAAAATATCAGAAATAAACCAAGCATCTTCTCTGACCAAAATGGAATAAAATTAGGAAGGAAAATTCAGAGGAACTTCCAAAACGACTTTGCTGCATGGAAACCGAACAACTTTCTCTTAAATGAACCTTGGGTAACAATGAAATTAAGGCAGAAATTTTAAAAATCATTGAGACAAATGAAATTACAAACACACCTACCAAACCTCTGGGATACAGCAAAATCAGTGCTTAGAGGAAAGTTAATAGCATTAAAAGCCTACGTCAAAAAGATAGAAAGATCTGATATCAACAGCTTAACCTTGCACCTCCAGGAACAAGGGTAATCTAAGCTCAAAGCTGGTGGAATAAAATAAATAATAAAGATCAGACCAGAATTAAATGAGATTGACACCCAAAAAATGACACAAAAGATCGATAAATCAAAAAATTGCTTCTTTGAAAGGATAAACAAAATAGACTGCTAGTTAGATTTGAGAGAGAGACAAAGAGAACAACAAAAAAGACAATCAAAAATAACAGAGATGACATAATAAGTGCTGCCACAGAAGTATCAAAGATCACCAGAGACTACTATGAACACCTCCATAGCAAAAAACTGGAAAACCTAGAGGAAACGAATAAATTCCTGGAAGCATACACCTCCCAAGTCTGAACCAGAAATAGAAACCCTGAATAGACCAATAGCAAGCAACGAAACTGAATCAGTAATAAAATATATTGCAACAAAAACAGCCCAGGGCCAGATGAATTTTATCAGGCGTACAAAGAAGAGCTGGCACCACTTTTACTGAAAATATTCCAGAAAATCAAGGAGGAGAGACTCCTCTCTAAGTCAGTCTATGAATCCAGTATCACAGTGATACCAAATCAGATGGGGACACACCAAAAAAAGAGAAAGCTACAGGCCCATATTCCTGATTAATATAGTTGCAAAAATCCTCAACAAAATACTAACAAACAAAATTCACAGCATATCAAAAAAATTACCTATCATTACTAAGTGGGATGCAATAAAGGTACAATATCTGCAGATAATAAATGTGATTCATCACATAAACAGAAGTAAAGACAAAAATCGTATGATCATCTCAATAGATGCAGGAAAAATATTCAATGCAATCAACATTACTTCATGATTAAAAAAACTCTCAAGAAACTAGGCATTGAAGGAACGTATCTCAAAATAATAAGTGCCATATATGACGAACACACAGTCAACATCATACTTAATGGGGAAAAGTTGAAAACACTCCTCCTCAAAACAGAAAGAAGACAAGGACGCCCATTCTACCACTCCTATTCAAGATTATACTGCAAGAGCCATCCAACAAGAGAAGGAAATAAAAGGCAGTTGGATGGGCAAGGAGAAAGTCAAACTATCCCTGTTCGCCGATGACATGATTGTATATTAGAAAATTCTAAAGACACCTTCAAGAAGTTTTTAGTGCTGATAAATGACTTCATTTAAGTCTCAGGATGCAAAATCAATGTATAAAACTCAATAGTGGGTTGGGTGTGGTGGCTCAAGCCTATAATCCCAACACTTTGGGAGGCTGAGGCAAGAGGATTGCCTGAGCCCAGGCGTTCGAGACCAGCCTGGGCAACTGAGGAGAACTCATCTCAACAATAAAAAAATGAAAAAAATAGGACAGGCGTCGTAGCGTGCACCCGTAGTTCCAGCTACTTTGAAGGCTGAAACAGAGGGATCACCCCAGCTGGGATGGCCGTGAGTGTGCCACTGCACTCCAGCCTGGGAGATGGGGTGAAACTCTAATTCAAAAAAAGAAAGAAACAAACAAAAAAAAAAAAGAAAAGAAGTCCATTTTTAAAAAGCAGTAGAGTTTCTATACAGTAATAATGCTCAATCCAAGAACCAAATCAAGAACGCAATCTCATTCACACTAGCCACAAAAAATTAAACAAATAAAACATCTAGGAATACATCTAGCTAAAGAGGTGAAAGATCTCTACAAAGGGAACTGCCACATGCTGATGAAAGAATTACAGACAACGCAAAGGGAAGAAGATCTCTTGCTCATGGGTTGGAAGAATCAACATTGTTAAAACGACCATATCTCCCAAAGCAATCTACAGATATAACACAACCTTTATCAAAATACGAAAATAATTTTTCACAGAACTAGGAAAAAAACCATCCTAAAATTCATATGAAATAGAAAAGAGCCCAAAACAATACTAAATAAAAAGAACAAATGCCTAACTTCACATTATACTACAAGGCTATAGTGACTAGAACAGCATGGTGCTAGTACAAGAATAGCCAGATAGATCAATGGAACAAAATAGAGAACACAAAAATAAAGCCACCTACCCACAATCAACTGATCTTTGACAAAGCTGACAAAAATAAACAAGAGGGAAAGGATGCTTTATTCAATGAACGGTACTGGGAAAACTGGCTAGCTGTATGCGGAATAGGACTGGATCCCTGCCTCTCAGCATATACAAAAATTAAGTCAAGATGGGTCAAAGATTTAAATGTATGATCTGAAACTGTAAAAACCCTAGAAGAAAACCTAAGAAACACTCTTGTAAACATCAGCCTAGGCAAAAAATTTATGCCGATGACCCCAAAAGCAATTGTGACAAAAACAAAGATAGACAAATGAAACTTAATTAAACTAAAAAAACTTCTACATAACAAAATAAATAATCAACAGAGTGAACAGAAAATCTACTAAATGGGAAAAAAATATTTGCAAATTATGCCCCAAAGCACAAATATACAGAATCTACAAGGAACTCAACACAAAAAATAGTCCATCAAAAAGTAGGCAAAGGAACACTTACCAAAAGAAGACACACAAGCAGCCAACAAACATATTAAAGATGTTCAAATTCACTAATCATCAGAGAAATGAAAATTTAAACCACAGTGAGCTATCATCTTACACCAGTCAGAACGGCTATTATTAAAAAGTAAAAGAACAACAGATGCTGGCGTGGTTGCAGAAAAAAGGGAATGCTCATGCATAGTTGATAGGATAGTAAAATAGTTCATACTCGGTGAAAAACAGTATGAAGATTTCTTAAAGAATTTAAAATAGAATTACCATTAGATCCAGTAATCCCACTGCTAGGGATCTACACAACGAAAATCCATCATTTTTTAAAAGATTTCTGTCCTTGTATGTTCATTGAAACACTGTACACAATAGCAAAATCATAGATCACCCTAAGAGCCCACCAAGGATTGACTGAATAAAGAACATGTATTACATTTACACCACGGAATACTGCACAGTCTTAAGAAAGAATGAAATCATGTCCCTTGCAGCAACATGGATGGAGCTAGAGAACATCAGCCTACGTGAACTAACTTGGAAACAGAAAACAAAGCACCACATGTTCTCACTCATATGCAGAAGCTAAATGGACACAAGATGGAAATAATAGGCATTAGGGACACTAAAAAGGGGACAGGTAGGAGGGGGATTGGGGTTCATAAATGACCTATTGTGTACAATGTTTAGTATCTGGAAAATGGGCCACCTGAAGCCCAGTTCCTACCGCTACACAATATGTCCATGTGAAAAAAAATGCACATGTGCCTCCTGATTCTAAAACAAAAAAGTTATATTATATTTTTTAAAAAATTAAAAAACCTGAACCAAAAAAAGGAAACAGTATGACGCTTTCTTAAAGAACTAAAAAGAAATACAATTTGATTCAGCAATTTCACTTTTGGGTATCTTCCCATAGGAAAAGAAAGCATTACGTCAAAAAAATACTTGCACTTGTATGTGCATTGCAGTATTATTCAAAATAGCAAAGACATGGAATCAACCTAAGTGTCCATCAACGGATGACTGGACAAAGAAAACGTGGCACGGATACACACTAGAATGCTGCTCAGCCATAAGAGGAATAAAATTATATACTTTGCAGCAACATGGATGGAATGGGAGGCCATCGTCTCATTATCTTTAGTGAAACAACTCTAACACAGGAAGGCAAAAGCTGCATGTTCTCTTATAAGTGGGAGCTCAATAATGCGTACACATGAATGTAGCATGTGCAATGACAGGCAATGGAGACACTGAAGTGTGGGAGGATTGGGGAGTGGATGATAGGAAATTACTCAGCTGGTACAATGTACGTTACTAGAGCGATGGGTAAGCATTTTGTTTAGAGGCTGTAGCAGCATGCAAACCTGGGGTTGAATACCTGATCGAAATGCAGGTGGGTAGACAAGCTGGCTTTCAGAGACCTGGAGGCCTAGAAGGTTCAATAAAGACTGGCCAACCTGTTCACGACAGTGAGTACTAGAAAGTTCTGAACACGAACATAAATAACTCAGCCTGGCAATCCTCCTGTTATGAGCAGAATTGTACCCCCTCCCAAATTTATATATCTCAACCCCCAGTGGACCTCAGAATGTGGCTGGTTTAAAGCGGTAATGAAAGTTAAAACGAGGTCATTAAGATAGACCTTAATTCAAGATGGCTGGTGTCCTTGTAAGAGGAAATCAGGAGACAGACCAGTACAGAGAGAAGATCAATTAAGGACACAGGGGAAAACAACCCTCTATAAGCAAAGGAAAGAGACTTCAAAGGGAAGCAACCCTGCCAACACCTTGATCTTGGGCTTCTATCCTCCATAATTGTGAAAAAACAAATGTCTGTTGTTTAAGGCACCCAGTCTGCGGTACTTTGTTATAGCAGCCCCAGCAAACTAATTTCTTCCACAAATTCTTGTCGAGGAAGTGGCAGAGAGGAGAAGTAGTTAGGAAGAAGGTATATTGTCACATCTCATGCAGTCTTTGGGTGCTTGGACTTCAGGGCTTCTTGAAGAGGAATCCAAAGGGGAATGAAAATAACTCGAAATTGTGGCTCAACCCCCTTCCCACCTCAAAGACTGGAAAGGTCAAAGTACTCAGCACTTCTGCAGCAGTAGTGTGGGAGGTTAGAGGTAGGACAAACTGGAGGTCAATTTGTACATAAATATTGAGGCATTTCAAGCAGCAGCTCACCTGACTCTTGGAGGAATCTGCATTAGTCTCTTACCCTAATTGTCACACAAAAGAAAGCATTTGTGTTTTTGAAAACAACAAAATAAAATAAAACATACATTTCATTCTCCACTGATTTTATGTCATTTTTAGAATACAATAAAAATGATGAAACATGCAAAGAAGTAAAAAAAAAATCCATTATAAAGGGAAAAACATCAATAAAAGATGAGACAAGTGCCTTAGATGTTGAAATTAGCCAACAAAGTTATGTAAAATAACTATTATAAACATACTGAAGAATTTATAAGAGAAGACAGACAGAATGGACGAAGATTTGGGAAACTTCAGGAAAGAAACAGAAACTCTTAAAATTTTAAGTAAGGAATGTACAATATCTGAAATAAAAATTTCTTAGATGGACTTAATGACAGATTGTATACTGCAGAAGAAACATAATAAACTTGATGATAGGTCAATAAAATGTATCCAGATGAATAGCTGTGATGTGTTCCAACAAAACTTTATTTACAGTGACAGACTTTTGAATTTCATATAATTTTCATTAGTCACAAAATATTACTCTTTTGATTTTTTTCCTTCAGTCATTAAAAAAATATAAAAATGAGACTTAGCTCATAGGCTAAGAAAAACAGGAGGTTGACTTCCTGGCAAGATGGTGATGGAATAGGTCAGACTGTGAGAGTCTGCAAATGTGATGTCCATAAAGACTCTCTGCATGAGTAGGTGTGTGCTGGTGGATGACTGAAAGTCCATCTGAGGGGAGACTTGAATTCATACACCCAGGGATCTCCTCCAGAGGTGACTGCAACCCCCCACCACCCTGAGATTGGAGACTCCAGCACGCAGAATCGTCTGTCATTCTCAGGGCTCTTTTGAGAGGAGGCAGCAGAGAGCAGTCACCCCTCAACACTGACACCCGGCCCATGCTATCACCTGCAGCAGCAGACTTGGCACGAGAAGGCAGGTAGCAGATATCTGGAATAAAGTTCCAATGCCGGTGACGGGTTCCCATTGGGTGCCATCTTCTCAGTCCTGGACCAGGCAGAGACTTGCATTGCCCCGTCCAACTCCGCCCAGCCTCTATCTTGGGACCCATAGGCTATTATCTCATCAGACTCGGAGAGACAGACATACCTTCTCCATGCTAGAAGAGGCACAGACACATCAAGTCTGAGTGGGAGACTTGAAAGCAGTAGCAGAGAGTAGGGTGAATCTACCCTCTGATCCATCTTCCTCCCACAGTAGTCATGGGGCTTCTGACCCATGCTTAGAGCAACTTAATGGACTGTCATTAAGTCCATCTAAGAAATTTCTCAGAGTAGAGGGGAGGGACTGGAGACCAGAGCTCCTCCCTGAGTTGGAGGCCAGAAACTGTCAGAGAGTGAGTTTTTTGTTCTTGTTTATTTTTTTGTTTTAGTTTTAGCTTCTTTCCCCCTCTCTTTCTTTCTGTTTTTGTTTACGTTTTTGTACTTGCTTTGTTTCTGTTATTTTTTTTTTAAGATTTTCTGTTTATGTATGAGGGTGAGTACACTAACAGGAGAGTTTTTGTTTGTTTGTATGTTTTGCCTTTTTTGTTTTTTTCTCTTTGTCTCTCTGTTTATTCATAGGTTGGTATGTCTGTCAGTTTTCCCTCTTCTTCTCTCTCTCAACCTCCCTTTCATCTTCCTCTTTCTTTTTTCTGTTCTTTCCCCTTTTCTTTTCTCATTTTTCTTGCAAGGGGCAAACAGACACCTCCACTGCATGGACAGATTGTAAGACAGTGGGAAGTAGGTTTAAGGGGCACACACACCTGTCAGTGGATACTAGGATCTGTAGAAAGCTTCTGAATCACAGCTACCCCCTCAAGTAAATCTCAAAACTGCAAAAAGCACAGACCTCCATTCCTAGTGCAGTTTCAGACTTGAACAAAACCAGAGGATCTACATAAGGAAGAATAGAAGATTGAGCAAACAAAATAAAAGCTATCTCCCGTCACTGAATAATAATTAAAGAAGAGAATTTTTTAAAAGGTGTGGGGGAGAAAAATCTACACAAATAAAGAAAAATCAAAGGAAGAATATGAGTCTTACACAGACTCCTGGGAGGCCAGCCACTGAGAATATAGATTCTGGAACTCAAACAATGAAGAGCCCCCAGAATGACTGGTCTCAAACCACAAACCCAGATATCAAGATATAAATAGAGAGAATAAATAGAAAGGAGGAGAGACAAGAAGAAAGAATGAAGGTGTTGATAACTGAGATAACAGCAATAAAGAATACAATGAATGAAATAAACAACAAACTGATAAGCATAGAAAGCAGAATTAATCCAACAGAAGAAAGAATCTTAGAACTTGAGGACCAAAATATGGAGCTAACCCAAACTGTTAAAAACATAGAAAAGAAGCTTACAAAGACAGAACAAAACCTCCAAGAGATGAGCAACTATTTCAAGAGGCTGAACCTAAGATTAGTTGGAATCCCTGAGACAGAGAGACAGAGACCACGCTGGAACAAACATTCCATGAAATTATCCAAGAAAACTTCCCTCATCGCATTAGTGATGTGACCATTCAAACAAGAGATTCAGATAACCCCTGCAAGACAACAAATGAGAAGGCCAACTCCCAGACACATAGTTATTCACCTACACAAAGTAGGTATGAAAGAAAAAATCCTAAAGGCAGCAAGAGGGAAAGATCAGACTACCTACTGGGAAAGACCAATTAGAATAGGAGCAGGTTTATCTACAGAAACATTTCAGGCCAGGAGAGCTTGGAGCCCGATCTTAAAAGTTCTCAAAGGTAAACAATTTCAACCAAGAATTACCTACCCAGCTAAGCTAAGTTTCATCAGTAATGGAGAATTAAAATCCATCCCAGACATTCAATCCCTAAGAGTTTACACTGCCTCCAGACCAGCTCTACAAGAAACACTTAAGAAAGTATTAAACAAAGAAGAAAGGAAAAATAGAATGACAATGACCTTCCCAAAAATGCAGGAAAAAGATTGAAAATGCACATAAATCAACCCAAAAGTCGAAAGACAACAAATAAACAAACAGCAGCAACAACAACAAACTCATGACAGAGATAAACTCTCACATCTCAATAATTAGCCTGAATATGAATGAACTAAATACACCACTGAAAAGACATAGACTGGCAAATTGGATAAAATATCACGAGGCTACAACATATTGTTTCCGAGAGACTCATCTCACCAGAAAGGACACTTACACACTCAAAGTAAGAGGATGAGAAACACAATTTCAGGTGAACAGAACACAAAAGAAAGCAGGAGTCATTGTCTTAATATCAGACAAAATACCCTTTAAAATGAAAAAAGATATGGAAGGTTGCTACAAAATGATAAAACGTTCAATCCAGCAACAAGAACTATCCATCCTAAACACATATGCACCCAACGTAGGAGCACCAACTTTATAAAGCAGCTTCTAGGTAAACTATAAAAAGATATTGACTCTAATGCTATCATAGCTGGGGACTTAAATACCTCACTAACAATCATAGACAGATCATCAAGACAAATAGTCAACAAGGAGAGCCGGAAACTCAGTGTGATGCTTGACCAAATGGACTTAATTGATACCTACAGAACACTCCAGCCAAGAACCATGGAATATACATTCTACTC